>BJCO01464991.1:0-15633 GCA_018326465.1 Flaveria floridana | reverse complement strand
TTTCTTTGAGGTGAACCGAACCGTCACTCTCATCTGTGTCATTCCCATTAAAAGTATCCGACACATGTGTAATTTCTAGTTCTAACTGGTACGGGGGATGTTCGTAATCCAGCTCTGTTTGTGAGTGGTACGTGTTCGAGACATGCCCGTAAGAATTGCAAGGGGGATGTTTGTACCCTTCACCGTAACCCGTCGGTCTAAATAAAGAGTTGTACGCCTCTTCAACAAATGTGTTCGACGGGTTGGTTTCCTCCTCCCCCCACGGGGGGTGACTCCCGTATACGTAATATTCCTAAAAAAGATAATGGTTAGATATTTCAAATAAGAAGTTATAATAAAATAGATACTACTTCAACCTGGTTTGATTCTTCGATATGTGGCTCCTCATTCAAATCTGGAAGCTTCGGCTTTCGATAATGATCTCCCGAAAACCGATATTGTTTTCGAATTAACGTGTTTTTTTTAACGACGAAGGCTATTTATGTTAAAAAACAGAAGGATGTATTTGTTGAAAAAATGATCTTCAAAAAATATGGGCGACGTATGGTTGTTGAATGAAACATGGTTGTTGAATGAAATTGGAAGGTATTTATTGTGAAATTATGGGCTTCAAACCGTCACGGTTTGGCCAAACCGTGACAGTTCAAAGTAGGTGACGCGCGAATCCGGGGCCTTTTGTCAAAATCAACAAAGTACTTCGTACCGTAAAGGTGTACCTGGTACCCTAAAGGTCACGGTTAGGGCAAACCGTGATGGTTTGGTGACTGGTTTTCACTTTATCCGTGTCCTTTTGTTATTTTGTTGTCACGTGGTGTCAGATGACTGACACAGAAACCGTGACCGCAAGTCCTTGCGGTCACGGTTAGGTTGCACAACGTGACCTTTTGCCCTAACCGTGACCTTTACGTCCGGCCTACCCTCAAAAACCCCTGCGGTGTCCCCATTAGGACCCTTAATTAAGATACGAAAAGCCATATACATTTGTCAAAGTCTCAAATTGTTATGCGAAACATAAAATATTAGAGAAGTAAGAAAAAAAATTTGAATATTCTACACGTTTCATTTCTAACAAATATGAACAAGACGACTAGCAAATAGAAAATTGACTATTCTTATCATTGACTTACGCTATCATTCAAACTCAAGACTTGATGATTCAGTACCGTATGTTAGCATCAAAACTTCCTCTCCATACATGACTGACCGGGTACCTGTTTGAGTTGTAGAGGGAATATGAGATGTTCGATGGTTTCCAACTCTACAGCTACTTCTTTCATTGTTGACCTATACCTTCCTTTAAAATTTAAACATCGCATTGCAAGGTTGCCTAATAAGAAAAGCGCATCCCTAGTACCTTCTTTAATCACCACTGTATCGAAAATAGACATAACACGCCCTTCTTCCATAGCTAACATAAAGTGTGTAGCCAAACTTCTATGTTCACCGAATCTAGTTAGAGAAATCGGCCTTTCTCTAGTTAATAGTTCAACCAAAACAACACCCAAACTATATACATAACTTTTTTTCGATAAATTGACTAGATTAGAAATCTCAGGATCAAGATAGCCAAACGTGCCTTTGACTAAGGTCGTCAAATGAGTTTGCTCAATTGAGACAAACCTTGAAGTTACAAAGTCTAAAACTTTGGCCTTGTATTTTTCATCCAAAAGTATATTGGTGGTTTTTGTTGTCTCAATAGTATATTGGAATTAAAGTTACTGAGTGCAAGTAAGCAAATGCTCCTGCAACTTCTGTAGCTATTTGCAATCTCATGTTCAAAGATATTGGGAACTCGTCGGTTTCATTATGAAGGTGATCATACAAGGTACCATTTGGAATGAATTCAAAAACAAGCAAGGGTACATCTGTTTCTAAGCAACATCCTAATAGTTTGACTACATTCCTATGATTGACTTGGGAAAGAATGACTACCTCGTTGATGAGCTGTTATATTACTTATCATTGTATAGAGCTCCAACAGAGGTTATTAAAAACTTAAAGGATATTATTGATTCTTATGTGATTGTGAAGTCAACTATAGTTAGTCAAATGGTGTTATTGTATAAAAGTTAGTTCAAGGGTGTTTTGTGTTAATAATCAAAGTTCAGGGTGTTTAGTGATAGTTTATAATTTGTTAAAGTTTGTTAATTGTGGTTAACGGCTGTAATGGGTTTAAAAGGGATCTTCTTCCTTTTTGTTTGTAATCATCTTAATCATCAATTTCAACTGAAGTTTTAGTAAATTGAATTTCTCCAATCTCAATTCTTGTGTTCAATTTGTAACAAGTGGTATCAGAGCCTGGTTCGGCTCAAGCTTGAAGAATTAGTTCGATCACGTTGGATAATCGAGGAAACGATGGTATCCACCAAGTTCGAAATCGAGAAATTCGATGGCAAGAATGACTTCAGTCTGTGGAGAGTGAAAATGAAGGCTCTCCTAGTTCACCAGGGATTGGCGGAGGCACTCGCCGGAGGTGAAGCCTAAGTTCCGGTCGGAGCTTCGGATAAAGAAAGGAAAGAGATAACGGAGAAATGGCAAGAACAAGGCGTCAAGGCCCACAGCGCCATTATCCTCAGTCTGGGTGATCGGGTGCTTCGTGAAGTCACGAAGCAGACCATGGCTGCAGGAATCTGGACCAAACTCGAGTCATTGTACATGACAAAGAGTTTGGCAAATCGGTTGTATCTGAAGAAGTGGCTCTACACCTTTCATATGAACTCAGGTAAATCAGTTGAAGACCATACGGATGACTTCAACAAGCTGATTTTGGATCTTGAAAATATTGGAATCAAATTAAGCGAAGAAGATAAACCCTCATATTCTTGACTTCTTTGCCCCACGCATTATGAACACTTTATGGATACGCTGTTGTATGGTAGGAATACTCTTACCATGGATGAGGTACTTGCAGCCTTAAACTCAAGATAGTTAAAGAAGAGGTCAGACTCACAAGAAGAAGGTGGAGAGGGTCTATTTGTTAGGGGTCGGCCAGAGACAAGAGTCTCAAGAAACTGGAAATCAAAACATCCACCAAGGTCCAAATCAAGATCCAAAAGGAAGTGTATTGTGTGCCAATCTGAGAAGCACCTAAAGAAGGATTGCCCTGAGTGAAAAGGCAAAAGAGCTTAGAAAGGTGGGTACAAAGGGTCAAACAACTTCACACAGTCAGATGGGAATTCTGATGGTTATGATAGTGCGGATGTACTAATGACAATCAGCACTGACAACCACAACAAGGGATGGGTGTTGAACTCTGGTTGCTCATTCCATATGACTCCATTGAAAGAGGTATTCTCTAAGTTGACACTAAAAAGGTCCGGGACAGTTAAGTTGGGGGATGACAGGGTCTGTGAAATCCATGGGATTGGATCTGTGGTGTTTAAGTTACATAATGGCACTGAAATGAAACTGACTGATGTTAGATATGTTCCGGAGTTAAAGAGAAGTTTGTTGTCTATGGGCACCTTTGAAAGATCTGGGCATCAAGTGTGCCTCAAGAATAGGAAAGCTAAGGTGATCAATAGGTCATTGGTTGTGCTATCAGGTACTCGAAAAGAAAACAACATATACACTCTGGATGGTGATGTATGGGTAGAGGATATATCCATGGTGACAACTACTGAGTGAAGCTGCTGTCTTATGGCATGAAAGACTTGGGCACATAAGTCAACAAGGGTTGATTGAATTAAATAACCAAGGGGTGTTGGCTGGGTTAACTGATTTTACTATTGAATTCTGTGAGTATTGTATTTTGGGTAAAGCCCACAGGGTCAAATTCAATAAAGGTACTCATAACACAAGAAAGGTGTTGGATTATGTGCACTCAGATCTTTAGGGTCCAGCCAAGCATGTGTCATTGGGTGGGGCTTATTATTTTCTGTCCATCATTAATAATTATTCCCGGAGAGTGTGGGTATATCCATTAAAGAAGAAGTATGAAGCATTCAACAAGTTCAAAGAATGGAAAGCCTTGGTTGAAAGAAAAGTTAAGAGAAGGGTGAAGAAATTAAGAACTGATAATGGGCTTGAGTTCTGTAGTGAAGAATTCTCAAAGTTCTGTAGGGAACAAGGAATTGCAAGGCATCTTACAGTTCCAGGTACACCACAGCAAAATGGGTTGGTGGAAAGGATGAACAGAACCTTGTTAGATAGAGTTAGATGTATGCTAACAAGTTCTGGGTTACCTAAATCCTTCTTGGCTGAGGCTGTGTCAACAGCAGCTAACTTGATTAACAGGTCACCAAGTGCTGCTATACAAAAGAAGACTCCAATGGAGGTGTGGTCAGGTGACAAGGTGAGGTATGACAACTTAAAGGTGTTTGGGTCTTTGGCATATGCTCACATCAGTCAGGGGAAGTTGGAGCCTAGATCTCAAAAGTGTGTGTTTCTGGGCTTCTTAGAAGGTGTAAAAGGGTACAGGCTATGTAGACTTGAAAATCCTAAAGTTTTGGTGAGTAGAGATGTAACTTTCAATGAGAAGGTGCTATATAAGGATATAGTAGGAGGGTCTAGTCAAGAAGAAGTCCCTGATTCTATAACCAAGGGTGTTCAGATAGAGGTGGAGCCTCCAATACTAGAGCACTCAGGCACTAACAATGACAGAGATGATGATAGAAGTGATACTCATGAGCTTCCATACAGTATTGGTAGGGGAAGACCAAGAAGAAATGTCCAACCTCCTTTGAGGTTTAGAGAAGGGGATGATATATCTGCTGTGGCTTACATGGCAGCTGAGTTTGAAGATGTGCATGAGCCTATAACCTTTATGAAGCAGTTAATTCAAGTGAGAAGGGTGAATGGATTGCTGCTATGGAGGATGAGATGAAATCGTTACATGAGAATGAGACATGGGAGCTTGTTGATAGGCCTACTGATCAAAAGTTAGTGGCATGTAAGTGGTTATATAAATTGAAGGATGGGGCTACACCTGGGGACAAGCCTAGATTCAAAGCTAGGTTGGTGGCAAAGGGTTTTACCCAAAGAGCTCGTGTGGATTACACTGAGATCTTTTCTCCGGTGGTTAAACACTCTTCCATAAGAGTGATCTTATTCTTAGTAGCTCATCAGGATTTAGAATTAGAATAGCTGGATGTTAAAACAGCTTTTCTACATGGATACTTAGATGAAAGGATTTACATGGCACAACCTAAAGGTTTTGAAGAAAAAGGCAGTGAACATAAAGTGTGCCTCTTGAAAAAGTCCTTGTATGGTCTCAAGCAGTCACCTAGGCAATGGTATAGAAGGTTTGATGAGTATGTTATCAGTCATGGGTTTAGAAGAAGCTTGTATGACAACTGTGTCTATGTAAAGGAAGCAGTTGGTCACTCTAATGTTTTCTTGTTACTCTATGTGGATGATATGCTTATAGCCTGCAAAGACAAGTCTTAAATTGAAGTTACAAAGGAGTTGCTTATGAATGAGATTGATATGAGGCAACTTGGTGAGGCCAGGAAGGTTATTGGGATGGAAATTGTTAGAAACAGAAGTTGCAAGCAGTTGAAAGTGTCTCAGAGTGCTTATCTGATGAAGGTGTTGAGAAATTTTGCTATGGACAATAGTAAACCAGTTAGTACTCCACTGGCTCACCATTTTAATCTCTCAAATAATGATAGTCCACAAACTGAAGAAGAATGTGCTTATATGAGAAATGTTCCATATGCAAATGCAGTTGGTAACCTAATGTACCTCATGGTGTGTATCAGGCCTGATATTGGATATGGGGTTAGTATAGTAAGTAGATTTCTTGCTAATCCTGGTAAAGAGCATTGGTTAGCTATTAAATGGCTGTTGAGGCATCTTAATGGTACTAGAGATTTTGGTTTATTATATGGTGTCAATGCTAATGCTGCTCAGAAGTTGGTGGGGTTTGTTGACTCAGATTATGCTAAGGATTTAGATCGTGGCAGATCAATCACTGGATATGCTTTTAATTTCTTAGATAATTTGGTCAGCTAGAAGGCTAGATTGCAATCAGTAGTTGCATTGTCAACAACTGAATCAGAGTATATGGCTCTTACTGATGCAGTCAAAGAAGCTCTGTGGTTGAAAAGGTTTGTGATTGATTTGGGAGTTCAATCAAGTGCAGTTGTATTTTGTGATAATCAAGGTGCAGTGTTGTTATCTCGGAATAGTCTATTTCATGAGAGAACTAAGCATATTAGAGTCAAATATCATTTTATAAGGGATGTTGTGAGTTCTTGTTAGGGTAAAATTGGAAACGAGAGAGAATTTAGAGAGAAGAGAGATTGACAAAATCAAGCTAACCTTCTTCGATTAGCTCTTCCCCTTTTATAACCACAAACGACCGTTACAACCTGTTCTGATCGTTACAACCAATTCACAACTAACAACCGAATTACAACTAAACCCCTCAACTTCTATCAATTACAAAAGAGACCCTGACTTCTAAAACGATACTAACAATACCCTCCCCTGAAGAACGTTTTTGTCCTCAAAAATGGAAGTGAGGAAAACGCATGCGAAATTCATCAGCAAACTCCCAAGAAGCCTCTGAAATTGGTAAAGAGTGCCAATGAACAAGAACTTGAGCCGCAAAGCGTTTATTGCGTTTGATTACTCAACGATCTAACACAGCGCGAGGTTGAAGAATAAAACGCGGTGATGTTGGAAGAGGTATGACTGGGGTATGGTGGCCATGAGCAGCTTTGAGCAATGAAACATGAAAAGTAGGATGGATCATGGAGTCAGCAGGAAGATCCAGACGATAAGCGGCATTTCCCAATTTTTCGACAATAAGAAAAGGCCCATAGTATCGTGCAGCTAACTTCGAGTGACGATGAAGCTTCATAGAGGACTGGACATGAGCTTGGAGTTTAACATATACCCACTCCCACACTGTAAAAGATCGTTCAGATCGGTGGGCATCCGCGAATTGCTTCATACGATTACGCGCAATGCATAAATGCTGTTTAAGCAATTGAATCATGGCCTCTCTATCGCGATATAAATCTTCCACTGCTGCGATGGATGTATCACCAGTGATATAGGGAAGATGGATGTTTGGTTTAAATCCAAACAATGCCTCAAACGGGCTCATGCAAATGGCCGAATGATGAGTGGTGTTATACCACCATTGAGCAAGTGGAAGCCAACGCACCCACTGTAAAGGAGAATCCATCACCATACATCGCAAGTACGTCTCCAAACACCTATTCAAAACCTCCGTTTGCCCATCCGATTGTGGGTGATAGGCACTGGAAGTAGCTAATTCCACCCCTTGTAAGCGCATGAATTCCTGCCAAAAATGGCTCATAAAGACTGGATCACGATCAGAGACAATCGTCAAAGGATTTCCATGTATTTTGAATATGTGATCAAGATAAAGCTGAGCTAAGGTAGCTGCCGTGTAAGGATGTGAAAGAGGAATAAAGTGACCGTATTTAGTAAAACGATCAACCACCACCCAAATTGTATCCTTGCCCTGTACCTTAGGAAACCCCGAGATAAAATCCATGGAAATATCAGTAAAAATGGATCTGGGCATAGGTAATGGATTAAGTAAACCCAGAGTGGCAACAGTTTCATACTTCACTCGTTGGCAAATAGCACACTCTTTAACAAACCGGTGTGTATCTTTAGAACAGCCTTTCCAATAAAACAACTCCTTTAATCGTGCTAAAGTCGGTTTGTACCCCGAATGGCCACCCATAGCCGATGAATGGCACCAAGATAAGATCTTGTTGCGTAAAGGAACATCTTTACCAACAAGAAGTTTCCCCTTCCTAGTTAACAATTGACCGTCCCATTGCCTGTTCTTAACCACCTGACCTTGCTTCAATTGATCTAATAACGAGGCTAAAGCTGGGTCACCAACCCATGAAAGTTTGATCTGTTCTAAGAATGAAGTGTCCAAGGAACTCAGAGTGAGAGAAAGAAGGGTTAAGCCAGGAGCTCTAGAAAGAGCATCAGCTTCTTTGTTGTCACATCCCTTCTTGTAAATGATCTCATAATCATAGCCCATCAACTTTGATAACCAAGTTTGTTGTAGCGGGGTAACTATCTTTTGATCCAAAAGATGCTTTAGACTTTGCTGATCAGTGCGAATAAGAAAATGTTTTGATGTAAGATAGTGGTGCCAAGTCTTGACCGCTAACAATATTGCCAATAATTCCTTCTCATAGACTGAAAGAGCCTGCTGTCTTATAGAGAGGGCTTTGCTAATAAAAGCAATCGGGTGACCCTCTTGCATAAGCACAGCACCCAATCCTTTGGCAGAAGCATCAGTTTCTATGATAAAAGTTTTTGAAAAATCCGGCAATGCAAGAACTGGGGAAGCACATAAGGCTGCCTTAAGAGAGTCAAAGGCAGATTGAGCTGTTTTTTGCCACTTGAAAACATCTTTCTTTAAGAGATCCGTTAAGGGGCGTGCTATGACACCAAATCCCTTAATGAACCTTCTATAGTATCCAGCAAGGCCTAAAAAACCACGTAATTGTTTAAGATTGCTAGGGGATGGCCATTGCTGAATAGCCTCGATCTTCTTAGGATCAGTAGAGACCCCCTCCCCCGTAATAATATGGCCTAGATACTCCACTTTAGAACCTCCAAAAGAACACTTAGATCGCTTAGCTTTCAAGTGATGTAACCTCATCAACATTAAGACCTCTTTAACATCCAACAGATGTTGGTCCCACGACGGACTGTACACCAATATATCATCAAAAAAGGCAAGAGTGTGCCTTCGTAACACAGGCTTAAAAATGGTATTCATCAAGGACTGAAAAGTGGCAGGAGCATTAGTAAGGCCAAAAGGTAATACCAGAAATTCAAAGTGGCCTTGATGAGTTTTGAAAGCCGTCTTATGAATATCATCATCATGCATACGAACTTGATGGTAGCCCGATCTTAAGTCCAATTTGGAAAAGAATGAGGCTCCCCCCAAATTCCTCAAGCAATTCTTCAATAAGGGGAATAGGAAATCCATCTTTAATCGTAGCTTTATTAAGTTTCCTGTAATCCACACACATCCAATAAGAACCATCTTTTTTTTAACTAGTACCACAGGAGCTGCAAATGAGCTGGTACTACTACGGATGACACCCGAATCTAACAATTCTTGAGTCATCTGTTCAATGATGTTCTTCTATGCACTCGGGTATCGATAAGGCTTCAAATTATGATTGATAGATTCATCTTTCAACTTAATGTTGTGATCACAAGGACGTTTTGGTGGCAAACCCGTAGGAACTTCAAAAATATCTTTGAATTCCTCCAATAAACGTGCCAACTTATCATCATAACTAATGGGTTGAACCACTGGATTATGTTGATATCCTTCATCCAATTGCAACTGAACAAATATGCTTGAGCCAACTGCGAGTTGGGATGTAGTAGAGCAGTCATTTTTTGAACGGAACAAGAATTTACTCCTCGGGCATTAATGCCTTTTAGAGTGACCTGTTGTTTATCCACCGTGAACTTCATTGTCAAGGACTTAAAGTTCCAAACAATATCATTCAGAGTTTGCAGCCACTGAATTCCTAAAACAACATCATAGTTGCTTAATGGAATTATGAGCATGTCTGCCTTGAACCATCGACCTTGCATAGACCATTGAAAATCCTTACACATCCCCACACAAGAGAGTTGATTTCCATCAGCAATAGTAACGGGAATATCAACAATTGATTGGATAGGGCACTTCAATTTGGTAGCCAGCTTGCTATCAATAAAATTGTGTGTAGATCCACTGTCCATTAATACTTGTAGCTGTTTAGTACCCAAAGCTCCTTCAATTTTCATTATGGAGAAAGAGGGGACACCAGTGATAGCATGCAATGAAATATGAGGATCATGCACTAACTAAACCTCTTCTACAGGAATCATTCCTACATTTGATTCCATCTCATCCTCCATACCTTCCTCCACTTCAAATACAAACAATTGTTTAGAATTGGAACACTTGTGGCCTGGAGTGTATTTCTCCGAACACGAAAAACACTCTCCCTTGGCCCTTTTGTCATCAAACTCTTTACTGTTAGTCTTTTAGTAGGTTTTAAAGAATTGATAGGAGTGGCTTTAATTGATGGTGTGGGTAGTAAAGGTAGTTTAGAGGTGGCACCAATAGAATGTGAGGTAAAAGGTTTGGAAGGAGTTTTATAAGGTTTATAGGTAGAATTGGCTACGGTTATATTGGCTTGATTTTGCAATCTAGCCAGGGAATGAGCTTCTCTTAACAGTTTGGGTTTGAACAGTCTTACAAAACATTTAATCTCAGGTTTCAAACCTTCAATGAACAAGCTTACCGCATATTCTTCGGGTATGTCAACTTTGTTCAACAAAAGGTCGAATTTGTCACAGTACTCCTCAAGATCATCTGCTTGTTGAAGAGCCTTCAATGCTCCCATTGCATCTTCGATCAAGGTTGAAGCAAAACGTGCTTGAATTGATCGCATGTATTCACTCCATGGAATATCAGACACTGAGGTGCCTTGTGATTTCACGAAATTGTTATGCCATTGTACTGCCCTTCCTTCTACATGTACGGCCGCATATCGTACCTTCAAACGATCTAGTGTTTCATCAATGGCAAAAAAATGTTCACATCTTTGAATCCAGCTTTCGACTTCAGTTCCATTGAACTTAGGGAATTCAACTCTTGAAAATCGGTTGTTACTACGATTGAGCCTCGTATCTTCATCATTTCGAGTATTACCCGATTCTGAAGAAGATCCTTTCTCCCGATTGATTGCAGAGTTAGAATTCAATGATTGCAATGACTTGATAACTTCGTTCATCTGAGATTTCAGTGATGATATCTCAGTTGAGAGTTGATTCTTCATGCTAGTCATCTCCATCGTTTGTTTCTCTGATGCTGATTTGAGATTCTCCAGCGCCATTCGATTCTTCTCAGCAACAGATTCCAATCGAAGAAGTGACAATTCATGCTCCTTGATCGTCTTATCCAATTCCTGATTTCGTGTAGTCATGATAACGTCGGCAACAATTGGATCACAGAGTTCCAATGAGAATCGGTTGGCTCTGATACCAACTGTTAGGGTAAAATTGGGAACGAGAGAGAATTTAGAGAGAAGAGAGATTGACACAATCAAGCTAACCTTCTTCGATTAGCTCTTCCCCTTTTATAACCACAAACGACCGTTACAACCTGTTCTGATCGTTACAACCTGTTCTGATCGTTACAACCAATTCACAACTAACAACCGAATTACAACTAAACCCCTCAACTTCTATCAATTACAAAAGAGACCCTGACTTCTAAAACGATACTAACAGTTCTAAGGTTGTTTATGTTGAGAAGATTGATACTGATCATAACCCAGCTGATGTTTTTACCAAACCATTGCCTGGATCAAAGTTTTATTTCTGTCTTGATGCTTTGGGAATTGGCTAATGGAATGCTAGAGTTGACTTCAAGGTGGAGATTGTTGATTCTTATGTGATTATGAAGTCAACTATAGTTAGTCAAATGGTGTTATTGTATAAAAGTTAGTTCAAGGGTGTTTTGTGTTAATAATCAAAGTTCCGGGTGTTTAGTGATAGTTTAGAAGTTTGTTAATGTTTGTTAATTGTGGTTAACGGCTGTAATGGGTTTAAAAGGGATCTTCTTCCTTTTCGTTTGTAATCATCTTAATCATCAATTTCAACTGAAGTTTTAATAAATTGAATTTCTCCAATCTCAATTCTTGTGTTCAATTTGTAACAGATATCACAGCGGCTTCTTGTGGGGATCGAATGAACAAAAGTCCAAGATTTCTTCGATTGCTTGGAACTAACTACTATCTGCCAAAAAGGCTGTAGGTCTCACCATTGGGAGCATTGAAGGTGCTAATATCTCCGTCCCCATCTCCGTCGCAGAGCGCAAGTATCTCTTATACTATTACATTTTAACAAGAGTTAACCCTCACGACACCGTCATATATGCAGGATGGGCATCACAAACTAGTTTGTATTAATTTGTGTGAAATAAAGAAATGATGATGGCTTAGTTCTCCTTGATGGTGGTTATACTATGAGGATACAAGATTTGCGTGCTAGATCTTTTTATCTTTAGTAATTCAGTGACATAACTTATGTGAAAAGAACATTTTATGTTTTTTAACCTAAATAGCGTTAAATATTTAATTAAAAGATGTGTTAAATGACTAAATTACATTGTAATAAAAAAACATTTAAATTGAAAAAACTAAAAGATCACTAAAATTAGTACCCACCCCTTTCTCATAATCTTCCTAATCTTAACTACCGCCCTTGAATCATCATCCCAACCTTCTAATCTTTAGCCTAAGTTCTACTTCCACAGTTAATCGACGCACATGCATGCTTAGATTAACAATGTCCTAAAATTGATGAGCTTTTTTGTTCTTTTGGAGAAACCAATTCTAGATCTAGCTAACTGTTGCCGTTGCAATATAATACCTGGACTCAAATCAAGATGAGGTCTTGTATACGTATCAGGTCTGAATTATAGTGATTTGGAGAAGATGATACAAGTTAAAAACAATTCCTATAACTAGGCTTTCAAATGAAAACTAATATTTTGTAAAAAACTAAAAGAACCAATGATGACCTTAGATTTAATAATCCAATGGTTGATATTTAAAGGGTAAATTCGTAAATCTACAATGCTTAAAAAATGTTGATTAAATGAACCAGTGGCAATATTGATAACTCAAGTTCAATCGATAAAACCGCCATCCAAACTGCCCCCACTTTCTTCTCTCAAAACTTACCCCAGAGCCAACGTACTAACAAAATCTCCAACATTTATTATATTATAAAAATCTTTTTAACATCTAGTGATTAGATCTTTAAGATTACATTTTTTATATTTTTAAAATTCTTTCAACTTTTGCAGTTTGCTACCCAACGTTAATTAAAATATATAAATCTACTGCATTTCTCAATAATTTTAAAACTTTTATTTACAAACTAAACAGATTTTTACCACATATTAGTTTGAATCATTTTTTTATGTAAAGACTCATGAATGGGGACATCTAAGAAATTTTCAATTCTTTTTTCTTAGTTATAATTTGATTTTATATTTACACCTAAGTATACAATTATAATTCAAAAACAAAACATATTTCTATTTTCTACAAAATATTTTAAATTTATCATGTAAAGTATATATGCACATACCGCATATAAATCTCCAAATTTATTCATATTTGTATTCCTTGTTTAAGCAAGAGAAAAAAAACATAATCAAACATGGGATCATTAGAAACAAACCGATTTTATTTTGGAAAAAATATTTAAGTTCGAGGACAAAACTATTTGTTTGATAACATTCTACTAATCCTCTTAGTTTGTTGTCTCTGATGGTTGCCACCAGAATCAACCACAAAAAATTATTGTTTAGTCTTTGGTTCTTATTGGTTTACCTCCTTCATATGTCATCCTTAAACGTCATCGTCTTACATTGTTGAGCATACACAACTAACCATTAAAGTTGTATCCAGAGATTGTCATTTGGTCACAAAGACTTTTTCTTATTTTATACGGATAACCTGCATTCAATATCTCAAATAAGTAAAACAATTACTAATATGCATACACGCCTGTAAAAAAAATTAAAGAATGCATGTCTATTAAAGGAAATGAGTTTATTGACAAAATAACTAAGATATAAATGAAATTAGAAAATGTACCATTATATTAAGAAGTTAATACTTTACAACAAATAATAACATGTTGTTCAATTTTCCATCCGGTTAGGTTAAATTATGGTCGTCATTCTGAAAGACCATACGTACAACCAGTACAAAATCATGCATATATGCGTATGGAAGAAATGTGCATATATGCATTTCAAAATATATGTTGTGCATGTGTGAATATTTATGTTTTCTTATCCTCATCATTAAAGGAGCTAGCTTTTAGTAAAAAACAATATTTTTACAAGTATAAATACTTTGATATCTTTATTTATTCAACTATTTTAGGAACCACACATAGATAAATATGATTTGTATTAACCATACTTGTAACTTGATGTCCATTATTTATTGACCCATCACAGGATCCACAACCGGATCAATATGATTTAAACTAACCACACTTAAAAGTTTATGTAAACAAGAGGTGGCACGATGGACAAATCACACGACCAAGTAATATGACAAAGCAGTTTCAAGTTTAAACAGGTTGTTTTTGGTATGGTTAAAGTGGGCTTGTGTCAGGTGTAAGTATTGATAATATGCATTAATGTATGATGTAATAATGTGCATATAATATTCAAAGAAGATGATGTGTTTGTTTTGGTTTATTTTGTTATGTATTGGGTCTATTTTTTCATAATTAATTTCCTTAGTATGTACTCTTCACTAACAAAAATTTTAATTGCTAATAATGTATACATTTAGTGGCATTACTGCAATTATGCATTAATGCACATAACACATTTTTTCCTTAATGCTCATTTCGTAATTTTGTATTAAAGTGTACCCTCAGTTTCTTACATGATGATTTGACTTTAAACATGTAGAACTAAAATCATATTGGTTTGAATGAAATCAGATTGTTAAGAGTTAAGAACAAAAATCTGATATCAAGATCATTTGTACACGTTTGTCTACATAACCAAACTTCAAAGCAGGATATAGAACTATACCATGTGATTCCAGTAACTCAACATATCAAAACATTCTTCATATATAAGATTGTCAACATGACCCGCCATACCATAATTGCAACCAATTTACTGAATGGAATTACTCATCACTGCTTTGCCTTTATTCTGATGTGGAGAATCAAATATCAACATACCAGATAGGATTTTATCTGTATTTAATCCACCCAACTTTATCATCAGAGTCAACATCATACACAACTAGGTCATCGACTACCGTACAATTAACACCCCCGGGAACATCTTTTGAGGTTGTTGGACGACTCTTGTCACTCAAACATCTTGTGCCATATCTTTTGAGGTTGTTGGACGACTCTTGTCACTCAAACATCCAGTCAGTTGATTCTGCACAATTAACATCTTGTGCGATATCTATCAGGCTTTTTAAAATACTTCCGCCTGATGTAACCCTTGAATGTCGGTCTTGTGATTCTATCACTTGATCTCCCGCTTGACTTGTCCCCTGTTCTCCATTTCCACCTGTAACAACTCAGATTGTTAATGCATCTCATTATTCGTTTCATCAGTACTATTAATTTGCAATTAATAAGGTAAATGCAAGATGCGTTAATCTTCATGACCCCACATATATTACGTCCACAAGTTATGCAGGTTTAAATTATTCAGTAGTTCGAACCCATTATGCAGCAGATAATCTTCTCAAAATGCGCATGATCCCGCTGCACCAATCGTTGGTTTGCTGTTTAACAATCAATCTCTTCAGAATATTCTCTATCAACCTTTAATTTTCATTTTCGATGTACCCAATTGTTTTGAAATGCATGTATTCAAAGCAGATGATCGTGGTCTAATTTTTACAATGAAGGAAACAGTTAAATCCAAGTCTCAAACTTGGAGTTTTTTAATTTACCATTTTGCCCTTATATGTAAATAACAAAAAAAAGAAATATGTTTTCTCAAAAAATTCTGATTGGTTGGAACTGGTTCTTTAAGTTTTTTCCTTAAAATTGGTTCTCATTGAAATGGATCCCTATATATATATATATATATATATA
>BJCO01464990.1:0-18831 GCA_018326465.1 Flaveria floridana | reverse complement strand
ACTTCTAATGGTAGCCCTTTGCACATGAGAGAGTAAGCCTTGATATCATTTTTCACCTTCTTTAGATCATCTCCATGTAGATTGTCTTCAGGATAAGGTTCTTGTGTATCTTTTGTATACACAAAACCTCTATCTGGACCATCAGTAGTCACAGGTATATAAGGTCCTTTTTCAATTGATTTCCATAAATCAGTGTCTATGGAATTCAAATGATGCTTTAACCTAAGAGACCAGTTTTTGAAATCAGCTCCATTTTTAACTTTAGGAACTCTATTTTCAGAATCTTCTGATTTCATCATTCTTATGTTTTTGTTAATTTTCTAAGTTTTTTGAATTAAGAAAAGAATTAAAAATATTTTTTGGATTTTTCAATTTTTTATATGAAAAATGTCTAATGAACAAATGATATCAAAGGAGATGCGTCTGAATAGAGATAAAAAGTCCCAACAGTATTAAAACGCCCCAACAGTATCAAAAAGCCCCAACAGTTGACAAACGTCTAAGGGATTGCTAACTTTCCAAAACGCCCAAGTTGATGTGCCTAGAATTTTGATTTCCAAACTGCTCAATAGTACTAAAACTCCCAAACAGTGGTAAAACGCCTAGGGTAAACCGCCTTAACAGTTGAAAAAAGCCTAAACAGTGTTCAAACGCCTGAACACTTAAGCAAATTTCAGTGATTTTTAACCCTAATGCGCCACATTCATCATGTTCATATGAATATAACGAACTCTGAATTTCTGAAATCCGTCAAATGTTGATGAATTGAACTGAAACTTTCCAATTAGTTCAATATAATGCCGATAATCATTCTTCTAGCATCAATTTCAGTAATTATCAACAAGAATCCACTCAATTTCCAGAATTTCAGTTCGTAAACTCAAGAACTTTTTCGAACACTTTTTCACTGATTCAATCAATTTTGATGAAATATACAGCGATTTGTGACTCAAATCATGTTTTTGATAATGAAACACAACTTTATTTCACAATGTTTCATATGAATTGTCAATCAATTACAGATTTCAGTGAATTTTTGAAGTTTCTATATTCGACAGAACTTCAAAAATACTCAACCGAAAGCTCTGATACCATTTGATAGGATCAAATGCATCAATCTGTAATGAATTATGTAAACAATTCAAAGAAAACACAAGCAATTGTAATCAGATCAAGCACATATCAACAAAATTCACAATTTCGTTGATATAGCAAAGACAATTACAAGAGTAAGAAAGCAGTACATACAAAATCTTACGTACTCTAATTCTACTATAGTCTAAGCTATATATACTTCTACCAAACTAGAGACTATCTATTTACATTTCTAGTCCCTATACTATGACAGAATTGTAAAAGACACACTAAGACTAATGTTAATCTTTCTAGAGTACTAACAACACTAAAGCGTGCCGCAGTGAAAGCAAGATCTTCCGAAGGGTTAGTCTCCAAAACTTCTGAAGTTGTAAAAACTTTTAAAGCTTTGAAGGTCAAGTCTAATCTTCCAAGGATGGTGTGGAAGATAAATGACGACCATGTGACTGAGAATTCTTCATTAACAATAGCAAATGATCCTCAAAGTCTCAGTATAGGATCAATTACTGTTGCATTATCTTCAGTTCATTTTGAAGATCCCAAGACCACTGAGCCTTGGGTTTCCAAATATAACTAACTCTTTTTTATTATGTAGGAACAACTGAGGACCAAGAAGAATTTATGGATCATTTACTGTGGTTGTTCCAGGCATATGACATGCAATGGCTCTTTGCTCCAAAACTTTGAAAAGAATTGATGGAGGGCCAGTTGCTTTTGGAGGAGATGCTAGAGATTACATCACAAGAAGGGGCAGAGTCATAAATGGTAAGCTCAGCATTGAGAAGGTAAACTTTGTTAAGGAGCTTGGGTATAATTTACTGAGTGTGTCCCAATTTTATGACCAGAGACATAACATGCTCTTCACTAAGCATGAGTGCATTGTTCTCAGGCCCGAGGTGGTCATTTCCTCAAGAGCATATCTTGCTTAGAGCATCCCGGAAAGGGAATACGTAAAAGATGGATTTGCAAAAACATTCCCCTCAGGAGAAGTTTCTTGCTTTCTGTCTAAGGCCAATAATGATGAGTCTTTCCTTTGGCATAAAAGAATGTGCCATGTAAACTTTAAGAACATGAACAAGTTAATTAAGAATGATTTGGTAACTGGAATGACAAAGAAAGATTTTACAAGTGATGGTAACCATGTTACAAGCCTGAAAGGGAAACAACACTTAGTGTCTCACAGACTAAAGGAAAAGAACTCTATCAATACTCCCCTACAATTATCAATGGATTTCTTTGGCCCCACCAGTTTAATGAGTCTAGGAAGGACCTCATACTGTTTAGTGATCATAGATGATTTCACAAGATACACTTGGGTTTTCTTCCTTAGAACTATGGATGAAACTCCTGAGATCAAGGAACTAAATTCAAGAACCAAATGTTTGACATATTTTGTGCTGAAAAGGGTATTACAAGACAATATAGTGCTCCCAGGACTCCAAGGCAAAATGGTGTTGCTGAGAGGAGAGACAAGAAACTTATTGAAGCTGCAAGAACCATGTTGTCTGACTCTAAACTGCCCATCACCTTCTGGGCAGGGGCAGTTAACACCGCCTGCTATGTGCAGAATAGAGTTTTAGTAGTCAAGTCTCATGGTAAGACTCCTTATGAATTGTGGCACAAAAGAAGACATTTCATTGGTTTTCTCAGATCATTTGGATATCCCTGCACCATTTTGAATACCAAATATCAAGTAGCCAAGTTTGTTGAGAAATCAGATGATGGACACTTTATTATATACTCTTCCTAAGCTAAGGCTTATAGAGTATATAATCTTAGAACTAGAGTAGTTGAAGAATCAGCCAATGTGATCTTCAATGAGCACATTCCCTGTGTGACAGGTTCTGGTCCTAATTGGCTATTTGATCTTGATTTAGTTACCAACTGTTTTAGCAAATCTTACGAAAATGTTTCAAGATCTACAGGTAATTACATCAACAGAAGATCTTGACATAAGCTTTGAGCTGAGAAGACCAAGCAACAGTACTAATTGAGCTCCAGTTGTAACTAACCCTATAGGTGAAGTTCCTATTAATACAACAATAGGAAATCAAGATGATACATCTGAAGTGCCTGAAACTTCCAGCTTAGAGGCACAAAACATAATTGAAGGAACTTCAAATGAAGGCGGTAATGGTAGTGGTGATAGTAATCAAGAATTTCTTGATATTGACAACCACTCCATTGAAGACAACATCAATGATGTCACATACTCATTGGATCAAGCTTCTCTTGATAAGTGTGCTGATGTGGTGGGATACACTTCATTGCTAGATCTAAACTTCTTAAATTTAAATCTGTCTAATCAACTTGTTGTGATCTCTCAACTTAGGATCCACAAGTCACACCCCACCACAAACATCATTAGAGATGTTGACAAGGGGGTGAGAACAAGAGGACAAACCCATGACATAAATGTTTGTCTATACTCTTATTTCTTTTTCCAGATAGAGCCAAAGATGATGAGGCTTTGAAGGATGGAAGTTTGGTTGAAGCAATGCAAGAGGAGTTGCTTCAATTCAGAAGACAAAAGATTTAGAGTCTATGTCCTATTCCACAAGGGAAGACTATCATAGGAACCAAATAGGTGTTTAGAAATAAGAAAGATGATAGAGGACTTTTCATCAAGAACAAGGAAAGACAGGTTGCTGAAGGATACACACAAGAAGAAGGAACCGATTACACTGATGTTATTGCTCTAGTAGCAAGACTTGAAGCTGTTAGGATATTCTTGGCGTTTGCTGCATCCAAGGACTTTAAGGTCTACCAACTTAATGTCAAGTGTGCATTTATATATGGGGTGATTGATGAAGAAGTGTATGTCAAATAGCCACTTGGCTTTGCAGACCTAGTTCATTTTGATTATGTCTGCAAGCTTGATAAAGCTCTTTATAGGTTGTACCAAGCTCCAAGAAAGTGCTATGAGACATTATCTTAGTATCTCTGTCAGCATGGCTACTAGAGGGGTACTATAGATGGAACTCTCTTCATCAAAGGAACAGGGAATGACTTGATGATGTTTAAGTATATGTAGATGACATTATCTTTTGGTCAACTAATCCAAAGCTCTTCAAAGATTTTGCAAAGCTAATGAAGAATAGATTTTAAATGAGTGTGATGGGAGAACTCAATTTCTTTCTAGGAATTCAAGTGAAGCAAATTGATAATGGCATCTTCATAAGTCAGTCAAAGTATGTAAAGGACATACTTACAAGATTCAAGATGACTGAATGTAAGGTTGCAAAGACACCCATAGCAAGAAATCACTCCCTTGGACCTGATCTTAAAGGAGAATGTGTACATGAACATCTTTACAGGGCTACGATTGGGTCTCTCATTTATCATACAGCTAGCAGGTCTGATATCATATTTGCTACATGCATATGTGCATGATATCAAGCTAACCTCAAGATGTCACACTAGGTTGCTGTCAAAAGGATTCTTAGATATCTCAAGGGTGCTCCTAAGCTAGGCCCTTGGTATCCGAAGAATTCTGACTTTAATCTATATGCCTATACAGATAGTGACTATGGTGGCTGCAACATGACTGCAAAGTCTACATCTGGGGGATGTCAATTCCTTGGTTGAAGGATAGTCTCATGGCAATGCAAGAGACAATCCTGTGTATCTGCATCAACAGCTAAAGTTGAATACATTGCTGCTACAAGCTTCTGTGCTCAAGTACTCCGGATTCAAAATCAGATGCTAGACTATGGATACAACTTCAAAGAGACTCCCATCCACATAGACAACAACAGTGCTATCTCTATAATTTAGAATCCTGTGCAGCACTCAAGGACAAAGCATATCAATATCAGGTATCATCTAATTATAGATAATCAAGAAAAGGGATTAATAAAACTAATCGATGTTAATACAAATGAACAATATGCTAATCTGTTCACCAAGGCTTTTGATGAACAGAGATTTAAATATTTTATATCAACTATTAGGATGAATAACCTTGAATAGATTTACTTAAAACTTAATTTATATTATTTCTAAAAGGAATTATGTGTCCTAAGTTGTCTAATTTATCACCTACATAAGCCCAGTTTATCTTGGGAGATAATCATTTTCAAATGATATTCCTTAGTATTTTGAAAATTACCATGTGTATTTTCTTTCGGAAGACATTAATATTGCCTTCGGAAGAATTTTAAGTCTTCAAATCACATAACTGCTTAAAAGAAATTTACCTTCGAAAGAAATGCCTACATTTCTTCCGAAGCCAAAATATGCTTCTAAGTACTTATATGTATTTGAAGAACAAATTTCTTTTGAAATCAATTATGTCTCGAAAGTTTTATTTTCTTTAAAAATAAAATTTTCAACTCTTAAATATCTTCTGAAACCAAATACTATTCGGAAGAGAAAATATTACAAGTATTTTTTTTTATTCCGAAGCCATTTTTCACTAAACTTAGGAATATCTTCCGAAGTCAAAATTTGGCTTAAGAAGTTTTTCACAAAACTTCTGACGACAAACAACCTTCGGAAGAGTTTCAACTTCCAAGAAAACTACCTTTTGGGCACTTTCTCAAAGGTGTGACCGATATTCGAACTTCAAAGTTTTCTTTTGCATTAACTTTGTCTCTATTCCATTTCATATAAATATACCCATTGGATCCCCCCTTTTTCACTATCTTCTTCATCTGTAGATTTTTCCATGCAGCTTCACAGGCAACACAATCAGGTTGCTCTATTAGACTTTGAGAAAGATCCAAGTTTCTCAGAGGTTTGTCATTTTCTTTCTTTGACTCACTACTTCACCTCTCTCACCATTGATCCTCCACTCTATGAGGATTAATTATTGGACTTCTGGAGGACCTACCAAGAGGTTACCATGGATGGGGAGAAGGCAGTGTCTGCCATAGTGCAGGGGAGGATAATCTTCATCATTCCAGCTTCAATCATCTCTCATCTATCACTGGATGATGCAGAAGGTGAAATGTCCTTTCAAAAATTTGTTGTAAACTCCTTTGAGTAGATGGGCTATGAAGGTGACTTCTCAGTCAGAACCTTCAAGAAAGGGAAGGTCCCTCCTTAATGGAAATACCTTGTCCATGTTATTATCCACATGGAGGTTGGGACCAAATTCCAGAAGACCTATCTTGGATAGTCCATGGGATGGTTCATGGGGTTAAGTTCAGGTATTCATAATTTTTATACAATAATTTGCTTGCAAACTTGAACTCCTTGGAATATTATATGTTCCCTAGATATGTCTAGCATATTCTTAACTATGAACTAGCACACAGTTGAGGGGAACAGGTAATGTTCTAAAATTAGGACAGATGAAGCCTGATATCTTCAAGACTATGAGAAAGCAAACTGTTTTCTTATCAGGGGTAGAAACAGCTCTAGTCCCAAAAATATTAGAGCTCATCGCTCAAGGTGACAACCTAGCAGCACCAGCTCGTATTGAACCCACACCTTCCACTTCAAGACAACCCACACAGGCACAAATAACCATCACCTACCAAAGAAAATCCAAACAAACCCCTGCTTAGGATATTCAACCTGTGCAGGCTCCCATATCACCACCCATATAGGAGGAAGTGGACACTGGAGCTCTTACTTCTCCTGAGGAGCAAACCACTCCCATCTCACAAATGTTTAGTCATGAGGTTCCTTATGCTCAGACTGAAGAGCTCATCACCCAAGAAGTCTTAAGCCTTCACTCAGAGTCTCAACACTCTAGTGAACAACCTTCAGGGGAAAGTTACCATCCCCAGCCTCTAGATTTAAACCAGCCAATTCCCATCCTAGACTTCTATGATGATAAGGATATGGCACTCAATGAGTATCATAAGTCTCCATTCTCTTTCCCTGCTCAAAGAGAGATGCGTACTTCTGTGTCACCTATATCTAGCCCACATCATCCACTCCCCACTGAGGTGGATCTTCTTGAACCTGTTCAAGGGATCCATATGGAAGAGGCTCTTAGTTCTGCAAGTGATTACATCATTAAGACCTTAACCATGGCAACCTAGCCCATTGACACTTCAACTGAAGTTGTCACTGAGTAGGGAAAAACTAGCAGCCAAGAACAAGCTGGTGATGAGGAAGAAGACTTAGGTCCAATTCTCTCATCCCCTAGTGATTCTTCTACTGAAGATGAGGAGAATTTCAAACTAATAGTGCATAAAATAACAAAAACATGCACCTATTTAGTCTCCGAGGTTAGTCACTTAGAATCTCAAGTGACTACCTTGCAAAGGAGGGTCAATGATCAGCAACTTGAGATTTCTTATCTCAGGTAACAACTAACTATGAGATCCTTTAGGAGAACTCATCCAGGAACACAAGAACCTGAGGATGTGATAGCTTTCACCTCCAGCTCACCTATGAAAGAGGGTGATGCTACCAAAAAGGGGGAGGAAGTTGTCACAATCACAGAATTTGGGAGTTCTTCTCAGAGTATGGACATTGAGGAATCACCAACTTTACTTGTAATTGTCCACATTCAGCAACCTCCTTAAGTTCACAGTGATGTGGACTCTTTTATACAAAGTCTGTTTGAGGAGGGAATACCAAGTATAATGTCAACCCCACCATGTGGAGCTGAACATGAAATTGTTGGATGGAGGTATGATGTTGATAGAAGAGCCCTAGTACTGTATAGATTTCAAAGGCCGCAAGAGGGTTTTAATTTTCAGACCTTGAACTTCTATGACAGTCTTTTTATAGTCAATATACCATTAGCCAACCCAACTCAACATAGGTAGGCTAAAAGATTGGTTGAGAGAATTCAAGACAGGAATATTGAAGAGTTCAGACAAAGAAGAAGACAACTGCAAACAGGTAATGTCATTGGTCAACTGGATGTTGAGGTGGAACCCAACATTAGCTTTGAAGGGGAAACCTTGATTGAAGGCCCAGTGACAGAACCTGGGAGCATTGCCACAGAAACAACTACTTTAACATCCTTTACCCTCAGTGAAGCACCAATTGGTGAAGGTACTTCACAACCTTTCTCTGGCCAGAGTTTGACTGCTGAACTAAGCAATGAAGGCCAAAGCTCTCTCCACCCTATGTCAGCAAGGCCTGTAAATGAGAAAAGGAAGAGGAAAATGACCTCTGAGGAGATTGAGGAGGAGGAAAGAGAGAGGAAGAGTAAGCTAAGGGGAGAGAATTCAACTAGTTCCTCAGGCTTCATGGAAGCTACAATCAGGACAGCCCCTAGGCTAAACACTCAAGATGATGAGTTGAGGGCTGCTAGATTGAACTATCTGGGAAACAGGAAATACAACATTGATGAACTCATCTCTTTTACCTTAGAAGAGTTAAATGAACTGGCTAATTTAGAGCTGAGAAAGGAGAAGAAGAAGGCAGAGGATGCAGAATTGCTCCTCAAGGTTAAAGAAGAAAGAAGGCAAAATAGGTTGTACAAACATGCTCATACTTTCTCCCCAGTTCATGAAAGTCCTGAGAAAGAGGTTGTGGCAACTGAACAACCTCAGGTAGACAAGGAGGCTGACAAACAAAACATGATCAACTAGCTCACTGCCACCGGCCTCTATCAGGCATCTGCACTTCTTCTCCTCTCATATGAATTTATTGAATTTGAATATCTTAAGCATCTGGAACAATATTTCATCAATGAACAAAAAGCTACTAAGAGAACGATGAGGGAAGAAGCTATGAAGTCAAGAGCCATCATCCAGAAGAGCCAAAAGAAGTCTGCTGATAGACATAGGATGATGAGCTTCTTGAGGCTGTATGGATTCTCCAGAAGGAGGCTTGGTCTAATGTCTCTATCCACTATGGATGAGCACATTAGAGTGATCAAGAAGAAGATTAAAAAGGGAGAGCTTATGGACCTACATTCTCCACCAAGCCAAGCTCCTCCTGAGGTAGAGGTTAAGGTTGAACCAACATAAAAAACACAACCTGGACCTTCAGCTGCATCTCAGCCGACCTCATCTTTTATTCCACAGTAGGGTTCTATTCCTTCTCCTTCTAAACCTATGAGGGAAGATAACCCAGCTGAGAGAGGCACAACAGAACAACCTGCTACTCAAGACTAGCTCTCTCAGTCAAAGACTCCTAAGAGGAAGAAAAGGATGGCCCTGAAGAGAATATACAAGAAAACAAAGGCATCCACATCCAGATCTCAGGATGAGTCAGAGCATCCTGAGGAAGTGCAATAAGAGGCTGCTCAACCAACTCCTACTCAAGCACAGCCTCTTGCATCTGGAAGACCCATCTTGTCTTGGAACTTTTCTACAAATCTAGATAGATGGTATGTCATTAGAGATCAAGGTGGTCAAGATGTCTACTTCTAACAAGACATGCTTGATCTACCTCTGCATGATCTCTATAACATGAGAAGGTACTATGAGAGTCTGAAGGATCCTGTCCAAATGATAAAGAAGGGGATGGTCTTGATCCTAATGAGGACTATCAAGTGATGAACGACCTTCTTTGTTTTGGTAGCATCGGCCTAGGGGGAGTTTGTAAGGTTTAACATAAAGGCTGATGCAAACAAAGGAACCAAAGGCTTCCAGCATGCATGCACTTAGTACCAAGTAGAAGTTGCTCCGGAAGTTTTATACTTAGAGCAAGAATTACTCTAAGTATAAAATCTTCTGAATCCAAAGTTGCTCCGGAAGCTTTACAGTATACATAGAGCAAGAATTATTCTAAGTATAAAATCTTCTGAAGCCAAAGTTGCTCCGGAAGCTTTACAGTATACTCAGAAATATTCTAAGTGTAAAATCTTCTGAAGCCAAAGACCCAATCTTCTGAACCCAAAAGATGAAGTATTTTGAAGTATCAAAGACAAAGTCTTCCAAAACCAAATGAAGTGAAGACTGATTTATTCCAAAGACAGAGAAGAACATGCTTTTCTCGGATGTACTTTTGCATAAAGCTGACACACTTTCCGCTACAACTCTGAAGACTCACCAACTTGCAGGAGTTGGTAAAAAGGTCCATGATTTTGCAATTGTGCATTGAGGTCTAGAGTCTGTAACTTTCTACTTTATGTACTTTTATCTTTTTTGTAATATATTATGATAAGAGCTATGGCATGTCATACTCACTAGTCAAAAGGCAATCTGCCTTTTGACTCTACATTGATTTTGTTGTCTTTCAATGTTCTAACTAGCTTTCCAAGTATAGCCGGTTATAGGATGTAGTATAAAGTATCTCAGGGTCTTGTATCGTATCAGAACTTATGCATTGTAATTCTTGTAAGAGAACTTGAGATTAATATACAACATTCTTGAAAATCATATATATTGTTCTTGAGTTCTATCTCACTAATACTTGTGTTCTTTGTATCTTGTTCTTAAATCCAGTTCCCTATTTGAACTGTTAAGTGTTCTAACATTCTCCTCATTATGAGACTAATTGTGTTGACCATCCCTTAGCCGGTCCTACAATATCCATAAACATTTCATTTGTGAAAAAGTCTACCAAAGAATAGGGACCTAGTTTATCAATCAACAAACTTATTGTAGCATCTTCTTCTGCTTAAGGAGAAGTAGGTGCAATGTATGGAATGCAAGACCAGTTTTGGTTATGCAACAGTTTCACAACTTAGAGAATAAACACTTCATAGTCAAATAGGGAACTACGCAAATGAAACAAAGAACAAAAGTAAGAACACAAGAACCAGCAAGTATTGGTTTTCCAGAATGATATATATTGCTTTCAAGTCTTTTACAAATGTTACAAAGGTTAGTCCTAAGGACTGGTTATCTGAGACACTTTATACTACATCTTAGAGTCGGCCATACTTTGAAGGCTAGCTGTAACACTAATCTAGATAACAAGATCAATGTAAAGTCAAAAGGCATATTGCCTTTTAATAAGTGACTATGACATGCCATAGGTCACATCCTAATCTATTACGATAAGGATTAAATTACAAGACTGGAAAGTTAAAGACACTAAGACCATGATGTACAGTTGATAAAAGTATGGATATAATCACCATCTTGTATAACTTTATGAGTCATCAGAGATGGCAGCGAAAATTGGTTCAACTTTTATCAAAAGAAAGTTAGAGAAAGCATGTCTTCTCTGTTTTTTGGAAGGAATTAGTCTTTAGGCTTTGGAAGAAATCAGTCTTCACGCTTCGAAAGACTTTGTTTTGATGCTTCAAAAGACTTCACTTTTGGCTTTGAAAGATTTAGGTCTTTGGTTTTCGAAGATTTAATACTTAATGAATTTCTTTATGCATAGTCAAATCTTATGAAGTAACTTCCTTGTAGTTTAAAATGCATGCTGAGAGGTCTTTTGTTAGCATCAGCCTGTAAGATAACTTGTACATTGAACCATGGTTAGAATACCTTCTTCAACTGGCTCTCTATATATCCAAAGTTCTTTTATCTCTTAAGTGATCTATCATCACCTCCTTCATTGTCATTATCACTATCCGAACTAAAAATGTCATCAAACGCAACCTTTCTTGCCTGGTTTCTTTTATCATCATCATCATCATCATCATCATCATCATCATCATCTTTTTCTTTCTTTATTATACTTTCTTCAAGTAGAATGATTCTTTGAGTTAGCACCTAAACTTTCTTCTCTAACTCAATAATCTTTTCAGATTAAGCATTAATTAGTCTATCTTGATTATCCATGACTATAGTTTGATTGTTTGCATTCTCAATATGCTCATAGATCTCATCTTTCATCCTCTCCACAATAGACTCCAATTAATTGACTTTATTATCTTTTAAGATCAACTCATCGGTTTCATCAGCAATAACTTTGTCTTTTCTGTTCATTATCTTCCCCATCCTATTTATCTTTAGTTAAAGATAAAAAATAATCTCATCTCTATCAAATTCACTTGATGGTTGTGTTTGGACTTCATTAACCAATTCCTGTGATCGTTCAGAACATAGGTACTCAGATGTTTGTTGCGTTGCTGGTTGATCTTGTTGCATAAATTGTTCATCCTTATCCGAAGAGGATTCAGAGTTGTTTGTAGTACTAGTAAAGTTAGTAGTACTAGTTGATTCAACAGCAGCAGGAAGTGACATGTGAGATGGAGAGATGTGAGTAGGTGAAGCATGAAATGGAGATGAAAATGGTGATGGTACGTGATGGTGCATGACCATGAAGTAATATGTGATGACATTGTTTCCTAACCTTCTATAATAATGTCTTCTTGTTAATAGGGAGAACAACCTCTTATTGAATCTTTACTTAAAGTTCCTTTTGTTGTTTTTGTGCTTGTTTCTCTAGTTTCTCTTCTTCTTGTTCCTCTTCACCTTCAACATTACCTTGACCAATATGTTCTAACATCCAATACAATAAAAGGAAGTATGCATAATTTTAATAACTCCTAGGATCCCTTTTCTTGATATTGTTGTAATACTTTTCATTATAGTGTGATAGATTCATCATAGGTCCAACACCAACTATATTAGGGAACTCCTCTTAGACATTGAAGAAACATTAGGTACACCAGGAACATTTGTCTTATACCCTCACCATCATTTGATAGCATGCCATCAAACAAATAACCATACATATTGAAGGGTCTATTAGTGCATAATACACATATAGTATAAGAAGTAGTAAGAGGTATGTCATTCCACCATGTCTTTCTCTTTAACAAGAAATGCTGATATTAGTGGACTAGAAAGTTCTATTGTAGATGCAACTGTCCCTTTACTACCTTCCTTGCCACAAAACCTCCCTTGTATCCAATATTAATGAAGAATAGTGGTAACTTATCTTCATCAATCTCACTAGGTTGATCAACATTATCACCAAACTATAGACATTGTCTCATACTTTATTCTACAATCGTAAGTACATGCTGAGCATCAATCCTTCCAATCGAGCTTGGGATGTCATCAATCAAAGTTACTTTAGCTGATCCATAAAATGATTTTATGGAGTTCTCATAGATGATAGATCTCACTATAATAGCATGGGCAATTCTTGGAGTAAGCAGGAATTTGATCATATCTCTCATATCAGCAGCCCCAGGAACATCAGGGTCAAGAAAACCACTAACATTGTGAAGTTTGCTCCAAGTAAGATTTTCCTTCATCTACACAAGATACACATGTATAAGATGAAATAATAATAAGAATGTGTTTTAAATTGTCGGTTTGATTTTGCATATGATGGTTAATGTTTGACTTTCAAAAATTAAAATTAGAAATTTTGACCTATTCTTTTATCACGTGCATTGAAATCAACATGATGTTTATCATCTTCATATGAGTTAATCAGGTAAATCTTTTAGATATTATTCATTATAAACTTTATTTAATCATTATTAAGCTTGGCATTATCTTTATTTGTTAACTTTCAAACCCCTATTCCTCGGGTAGTTTCACAAACTAGTTCTTTTCTTTAAATCAAGTTAAAAATAATCAAATATTGTTCATTAATGTTTGAATGAGTGTTATTCATGGATTATTTATCGTCCTTTTCATTCTTAGACCTAGGGTTCATCATTGTTGTTGTCTGATACGTGGTTGTTAGATCAGATGAGGATGGTGCAACTAAAACTACACTTAGAAGATTTTGAGTGCAACTGAAGCTTTGGTAGCATCAGCCTACGGGGAGTTTGTTGGATCACATGAGACTGGTGCAACCAAAACTACACATAGAAGATTTTGAGCGCAATAGAATAAAGTCCTCCGAAGACAAAGGTACACTTCCGAAGCTAAGTTGAAGATCTTTTGAAGCTTAAAGAATGAAGAAGTTCTGAAGGAAGAACTCAGTCTTCCAAGATTAAGTAGTTCTCCTTCTGAAGTAAAACACTTAGAACATTCAAGACAAAGTCTTCCAAAGGAATGAAGTCATGAAGACTAGGAGAAGTCTTAGAAGAAGTTATCTCTCTGATGTAAGGCCACGTTCCCGGAGACCTCACAGTTCGAAAATCATAGCATTATTATATAAAAAAATACACATTTCATAAACGTTGCAGCGGAATTAAGTTAACAAAAACCTCTTCACGCATTAATAATTACTTTTGCCAAGTAATACATCGTTATCACGTTACAAAATAATATTTAGTTGCACTACAAGACAAAAATAACATGTATGCATCTGATAGATTCCAGTCTATTATTTGCCAAGTAACTTCTCCCTCGTGCCATCCTCATCAACGAATTACCTGCCAATGGAAAATGCATAAAAGTCAACGTTGCTGAGTGAGTTCTAGTTTATATAAATAAAATACTTTCCTTTTTCTTAAAACATTTTCTTTGCTTTTGCACATTATCATTCATCGTACATACATCAAGGTACTATCTTATTATCTTTCATCATCGCACGTATTCGTTCATTTCGCACTTTTTCATTATCTTTCACTTTTATCTAGATCCTGTCATAATCTAAACCCCATCGTGGGCACAAAGCCACCTCATCCTTGGGGTTAAGAGATAAGGATCCCTTTTCGAACGTATGGAGCAGTCAACAAGACTAACACCACATGTTTGTGAACCCTCATGGGTTAGCCAAGATCTCATGCTATAAAACACACAGTTGAGCTAACAACTCTCAATGAGTTGTCAACCTCCTTTCATTTTGCTTGCAAGACTTTTCATTTGTTCATTCTTTATGTTCCACTTTTATTATCATTAATCTTTCACTTTCATTACGATAATACTTTACATATACGAGCATAAACACACCACGTAAAATCATAACATAATACATAACGTATATATTATAACATAATATATACGTTTTGAAAACCGTTAAAAGATAACACATCATACACACATACACATCATAACCTTCATCACATCATCAAGCATATATAGACCATCATATCATAACAGAGCCTATCTCACCCATCTACCTCTCAAAACCCCTTAGAAAACCCTAAGTCCAAAATAAGGCTCATGGAACATTTCAGGCGCATGAGCATAAAATGTTCTAAGTAAAACAGTTTAGGAGCATTAGCACTATGCAGGTGCATGAGCCCAGCTTAGGCCCATTTCCACTATGCAGGCACATGAGCCCTGCTTAGGCGCATCAAAACTTAGGCGCATCAAAACTTAGGCGCATGAGCAACTCCGGGTGCATGGGCATTATTTGGGTGTAATTTCTACACTTAGGCATCTAAGCACAAATTTTGGGTGCATGAGGTACTGTTTAGGAACATGAGCTTGTACTTAGTATATTTTGGCAAATTTTCTAGGTGCATGGATACTATTTAGGGGCATGAGATGCACTTAAGTTTTCTAAGTCAAATTTCAGGCGCATGGACCCTGTTTGGGCGCATGGCCAATCGCATAACATGTTTCTACATTATTTTTAGTCCTAATCTACATTCTAACATGGTCACAACTTAAACCTATCATTTTAGACATCTAAAACAAACATACAACCCAAAACCCAGAAATTCATACATAAATACATACGATTAACATACATAATGGTTGTAAAACATTTTTAAATGCATTTTCAGCCCCAAAAACTTTTAAAACACAAAACTAGGGTTTAAAACTCTCCTCTTGCAGTCTTTAAGCATAACTCCTTCAAATACTAGCCCAACAAGTGTGCTCGCACCTAATTCATGCCAAGAACACAACACTGAACCCACATACATGCATAAGGCTCGGTCGCTATGCTGAAAACTCAGTCGAAGCCTAGCAAAATATAAAAAAACTTACTTTTAGCAAATTCTTCTTCTTCTTCTCACTAGAAACCGATGAAAGCTCTTCTTTTTCTCTCTGTCGAAGGCAGTTGATGGAACAGAATAGTGGGCGCCCACATTCCACTTTAAACATAATAATAATATAGTTTTGTCCTTTTTACACTTTAGCCCCTCCACTTAGGTAAATTCTCCTTTCTTTCTTTACTTTCCTTTTCTTACTAAATTTTCGGGTGTTACATATGAAGTATAAATGGTTTCCGAAGAACTTATTCTTCCAAAGTCATTTAACCTTCGGAAGAACTAACTATGGACCAGTGGACATAAGTATGGTCTAACTGGTACATGCTGTCAATTCTGATATACTTGCATGTCATTTTCCCACGTCCATGTACAAACCATACTTTATTCCACTGTTCACCTTTTTATCAGTTAGTACAGTTACCAACTTCAGTTGGTTACAAAAGTTAAGTCAACGACATGTCATGACTACCTAATCTAGGATAGTATTTTATCTTGGATAGTTTACTTCTAGCAATGTAGTATTTGTTTGGATGTAAGTTCCAGCTGCTTTTCTAAGTATAACTGGCTACAGATAGCAGTATATATAGTTTCTCAATGTAACTCATTATGCATGCTTTGTAAAAGTCTTGTAACACTGAGTTGAGAAGTAATACAAATATCTTGAAAAACCATTTCTTGTGTTTATTAACATTTTAACATCAACTTAGTTAGAGATTCTGCATAATCAAACGAGTGGGACATAGTGAGTTTGTGAGGAAAATATTGTGTTGAAAGACAAACACTGATCCTGCAATTGGTATTAGAGATTTCTAGGCTCTTGATTATGAGATCTAACCATCCCAAATCACCCTTGTTTCTTCATACTCACTTACGTTACTCAAATGGCCCTAAATAAAAAATACCCTGAGACTGAGATGAGAACCATGACTAAGGCTCGTATCACTACTCCTGATAATTTTAGGAGCCAGTGTCAACGTATTGATGGTTTCACTAAGTATCAAGATAGCCGAAATGGAGGTCTATCACTCATGGTCCAGACAAGCCAAAGGTGGCATTACCAACTAGTAATGGTGCTATGATTGAGAAGGCTGTTGAACACTACTCTGATAAAGACTTCAAAATAATGGACATCGATAGCGAAGCAATGACTGTGCTGCTTACAGCCATCCAAACTCCATAATGGTAGGCTTTGAAGACTGCAAAACAGCCAAATAACTCTTTCATAAGTGCACTTCCTCATGAATGGACTTTCTATTATGTCTCTATCAAGAGAACTGAGAAGCTAAACACACTCACCATGACTGAACTATATGGGATCCTTGATGGATACCGTATGAAGATGGAGACTAAGAAGGGCCATCAAATGAATAGAAGCTCAAACCCTCCTGTGAGCAATGCTCTACATGTTGCTAAAGGATCAAGAACTCCCCATCCCCGGATGCACCTAAATTACAACCAACAGCCATCGTACTCCTCTAGGCCTTACATCACATTTCCTGAGACATGCAGGTCTCAACAAGCTCAACAAAGTCCTTTTCAGGATAGTTGTGCTTTTGTTTCAGGAAATGAACACTCTGGCCATTTTCAATTTTGTTTTGATGATCTAGAATTTTTAGACCAGACGATATAGAATACATGGACATTGTCCAACAGACGGCTGTTTTAACCTATAGAGCAAAGAAGTTCTTTAACAGAAATGGAAGGCAATTCCCCCAGACCCAACTGACAACAAGTTTGGGTTTGATAAGTCAAAAGCCAAATATTATAACTATAACTAACTTCATCAATTAATTAGAGCTTCACGGTGTAGGATCTCACCCCTGCTCATGCTCTCATGGCTGGAACCAATGATACCGAGCTATATGAACATCTCTGTACTCCATTCTGTATAGCTAAGGTTAAATTGTATCAGGACTATAAGATGGAGATCAAGTCTGATATTGGTCCTTAAACATACTAAAATATAATTTTAAGAGAACAGAATCTTACTATAAATTCAAAATTGATGAGTTAGAGAAAACTGTATCTTCTTTAAAACATGAACACTCAAACTACAAGGCTCAAATAAAAGATTTAGTTTCCAAGTTGACTGAGGCTTAAGCCCAGCTAGTGATAGCTGAGGCTAAAGCAGAGAAGTATGCTGTTCAAGAGCATAACTTCAATGCTATTCTTACATCAACCTCCCACTCAAAGGTGTGCTATCAAAACAAGAGTGGGTAGGGAACCAATGAAACTGCTATACCATATTCTTATGTGTCTATAAGACGGCCAAGATGTGGAACTGATGAGCAAGAGGTTCCAACTGCTAATCCATTACGCTTTGAGTAGAAGAATAATATAATAATGTTGACAACGATAGTGAAGGATAAGATAGAAAACCCCATCCACATAGCTAAGGATGAACATCTGGCCACCAAAGACCGAAAGAACAGGATCAGGGTAGCTAGGAAAACTTCTAAAAAGGTGGCCGAGTCTATGATGAAAATAGACCCAAGGCAAAAGGGTGTATTCATCTCTACTGGATTCCAAGTGGCTGGAAACTATGATTCAGGAAAGGAGTGTAGTACCAGTACTCATCCAGCTGAAGAATCAGAAGTTAAAAGGGAAGGCCGTTGAAGATGACAAGAAATGCAAGAAATAGCAGCCCTCATGCCCCGTTAAAGTTAACATTAAGTGCATAATCTATTCTTGCATAATCACATGGCTAAAGATTGTTACTACAATCTAGCAAGCATACATTATGTTGGACCAAAAGAACCAATGAGCCGGATCAAAAAACCTCTAAGTCCCACAAGACATCACAACAACTGCTGAAAGCATCATCAGCCGTTTGACAAAGACTGAAGACTTCAACAGCTGAAGATCAAAGTACTGAAGAACATCAGCTGAAGACTCAAGTACTGAAGAATCAAGTACTGAAGACTCAAGTACTGAAGACTCAAGTACTGAAGACTCAAGTACTGAAGACTATCAGCTGAAGACTAAAGTACTGAACATCAACAGCTGAAGTATAAAGACTGAAGACAAAGGCTAAAGACATCAGCTGATGACAACTACTGAAGTCATCAGCTGATGAAACATCTGAAGTTAAAGTCTGAAGACAAGTGCTGAAGCCTTCA
>BJCO01464989.1:0-20921 GCA_018326465.1 Flaveria floridana | reverse complement strand
AACTTACAACATGAATTGCCATCTTTTATATACTTATGTATTGAAAACTATGGAAATCTCACCAACATTATTGTTGACCTTTTATTTTTAACATGTTTCAGGAAATACTCAGGTATGATTACTACTTTGAAGCTTATCACATCTAGGATTGGACCTAAAGAAATAAAAGAATGAACTTGTCATATTTAACTTGTATATCGTGATGTTATCTTTGTTTGAGACTTATGTTTGTAATGTTACCTTTGAAACTTATGAATAATATATTTGGATTTAATAATAGCGTTATGTGGCTGTGAACAATCTTAACTCTCACATCTCGAAGTTTCCGCCGTCAAGATTGGGGTGTGACATAACCCGTCCTGATAAGAATATCATGCTGCAACAGAGCAGTGAAGTTGATTCTTCTCACCACTCTTTTGATCAACAGAGCTCTTTGCAGCCTCTGAATTTCAAGCCACATCAGGAACAAAGTACTGAGGTGAGTCCACCATATATGGAGGGGATTCATGTGAATAGAACTGCCACTACTGAGGGTGCTTCATTAGTCCCTCGGACAGTGGTTACATCACTCAGACTTTATCCATGGCAACTTTGCAAATTCATGTTTTTAAAGGAGACATGGATCAGCAAAGGAACTCTGGGTGCCAGGAAACCACATCAGGTGGCGAGGATGAGCATACTAGGTATGTTATCTCATCTCCCGATGATTCCTCCAATGAGGATGAGGGTAGTATCCAACTAACTATCAAGTATCTTCTCTAAAATCGCAAACCTGGAATCTCAGGTTAGGATTTTAAAAAGTAGATATGCCACTCAGCAACTTAAGATTAACACTCTCACGGCCCAACAAGCTGAGAAACAAATAGAGAAATCTGTTAGGCATGTACAGATCCAGGTCTCTGCAATTTCTTCCTCTAGCTCATCTGACTGTTATGATGATACTATTAAAAAGGGGGAGAATTTGCAGGATCAAACATCTACTGAGGGAGTATCTGCTCATTCTTTGGAGCAGGTACCACCTCAGGGGGAGATGGCTACTCATTCTTTGGAGCAGGTATCAACCCTCATTGAGCCTACCATTGCCACAACCCCTTCTCTTTGGAGTCACCTTCTCTATTTCAGATTCCCCTGCATATACCCTTCCTGATTCAATTTCTTCTGTTCAGATGGAACACAAGACTTCCATCAATCTCGTAGATTAGTTTCTGATAAAGTCCCCATCTGAACATTCCCTCCTTGATCATACTTTTACTTACTTTGGAGCTGAAAAGCTCCAAAGGTTAACTAGACCTTCTACCTCTGGGAAGGGTGTTGGTCAACCTAAGGGGAGTGTGGAACCTGAGATTAACTTCAAAGGGGAAGCACAAACCGATGGCCCAACACATGACTTAGCAGGGCCAGAAAGTCAAGTTACTTCTGAGGCTAAGGAAATCTCTTCCGAGGCTAAGGAAATCTCTTCCGAAGCCAAGGAAACCCCTTCCGAAAAAGGTTTACTATCTATTTTCGAGGCAATCAAATCTACTTCCGAATCAATGGAAATTTCACCAAGGTTGAGGTTAAAGTCGCGGAAGTAATAGTAAATCTCTCTGTCACCATCTCTCCTCTGCCCAGCCAGCCTGAACCATCCAAACCTGAGTCTCCTAAGCCATCAGCTACCTCAGACCCTAAAGGAAAGAGGAAGCTGACAACTGAAGTGCTAGAGGAGGAATACATGCTGGAAAAGTTAAAGAAAAAAGGAAAAGTAGACTCTAGGAAGCTGCTGGCTGACAGTAGAAAGGCAATAACTAAAGCAGCAGCAGCTGCTCATTAGCACTTTGCCAACAAAAGAAAGGCAGAGCTGATTGACAGGATCCTCAATTTTAGAATCCAAAGTAAAGAAATTCTTCTACTTCCTTATGAGGATATTGTCAAGTTGGAGAAGGAAACCTTGCTGTAAAAGTAGAAAGCAGAAGCAGCAAGGTTGGTAAAGGAGGAGGAAAGAAGGAAGAAGAAAGAAAATGCTAAGATCAAGGCTTAGGCCAAGGTGAGAGCAGAGAAAATAGCATTTCTCTGCTTTAGGGGATATAAGGAAGAAGAACTGGCTGCTAATGAGTTTGACACTATCATGTTCTTCTTCAAATAAGAACAAGAGAAAATCATGAAGGAAAAGAAGCGAGCTGCCAAGGAGAAGTTGAGAGAGAAAGAGAAGAAGAAGGAGAAGACTGAGGAGTTAGCTGCCAAACAAGCTAATGATAGGGACTGGATGAAGTCCTATCTGAAAGCTCATGGCTTCTCAGCCAGACAAGTAGGCTCAATGGCTACAAAGACTCTCCAACAACATGTCAGTGACATAAAGACTGATATTCGAATGGGGAGCCAGAAGGAGGTCCAATGGAAAATTGCAAGTAAGAGGATGGCCTCTAAACCCACATCCAAACCAAAGCCTACTCTCAAACCCAAACAACCACCACTCCCACAAACCACTGAACCATTTATATCCTATCCCTTTCCCTTCCCTATAAAACCTGAACCTATAGATAAACCTTTCACCCCTGAACCAGACCCTTCAGCCACCTCACAACTCACACCATAAATATTTAAACCACCACCACCACTACCAACTCTGAAACCTAAAACCATACCCAAAACCAAACAAACAACCCAACCATACTTAAAATTACCAAGACCCCTAACCGTACAGGAATTTGAGGAAATTCAGGAAGGACTCAACCAATGCACTAGGTTGAGTTCCTTCTCTTGGGATGAAGACTTGATGGAACTGAAATATCTTGATAACTCAGTCAATCTTCTCTCAAGGGAAGCTCTCCTGGATCTCCCTGCAACAACCCTGGACCAGTGTCTCACTCTTATTTCCCTCAACATACATGACCTAAATGATAAGAAAAAGAAGCTGAGAAGAAGACTGGTGACTCTGTTGGATAAAAGGAAAATAAAAAACTTTTTAACTACTCCTCAAGTGCCAAGGAGCCCTATAGTCCAGTAGAGGTTTAATGAGCTTTCAGATGCATTTCAGCTGGTAAGGGAGAGTGAGGAAACAAAACAGCTAGATATATCATCTCTGCTACACTCTAGCAGATTTGATATAAATGATCTAGCTGAGTTACCACTCTCCAACCCCTCCAACTTTTCAGTTGCTTCTCTCATCCAAAAGCATATACTCAAGATAAGGGAAGCAAAGTTGATAAAAAGAGCTTAAGTAGTTATTGATGCTGAAGCCTCTGCAAAAAAGGTCAAGCCTTTCTCCAGATGGTTTAAGATCCAGCTTTGGAGCCTATAGCTCAATGGGTGTATGACTCTAACACCCATCAGCTTACTTTATACAGAGGGAATAGTCAACGGATTCATGTCATTCATGGTGACAGACTGGATGTCTTAACCAGGAAAGACTTGTTCCAAATGCTACTCACATCTATCAAAGAACCGAGAGAAAAGTTTGAAGATTATGGCTGTGATCAGAAAGGCACTGGAGAAGAAAGATAAGTAGAGTTTTGGTAGCATCAGCCTGGGGGAGATTGTTGGGTCTGATGAGGCTGGTGCAACCAAAACCCAATACTTAGTTTTATTTTGGTACATATACAATGGACTTTCAAAGACAATGCTGCATTTCCAAAGTCAACTAAAAAGTCTTCCAAAGCCAAGCAAGAAGAACTTCCAAACAGAGTTACTCTTCGAAAGTACCATGAAGGCCAAGACAAGTAGCAGCTGATTCTGAAGTAGTTGTTTCTTCCGAAGCCAAAGTGACTTCTGAATACTTCATGTCTTCCGAAGTACACTTATCTTCGCAACAACCAACTGTGACTAGTGGACAAAAGTAAGGTATCTGTCAGTATAGTCAACTACTTTACTGACAGACTGCATGGAGCTTCTCCATGCGGGTATGTTTGACCTTACTTTATCCACTGTTCATCCATCTTAGACTAGTACAGTCACCATACTTAGTTGGTGACAAAAGGTAAGTCATGGACTTGTCATGACTACCTAATTCTATGATAATACTTTATCTTAGTTAACATACTTTTAGCAACTTGTATTTTTCAGTTGGTTTTCCAAGTATAACTGGCTGTAGATAGTAGTATATATAGTTCTGATTGTAAGCTCGTTAAAAAGAGTGCTAAGACAGAGTCTTGTAATCTTTGAGTTGACAATTAATATATACAAGTATCTTGAAAACTTATTCGTGTGTCTTGCTTACTTAATATATTACTATCAACTCTTAGAGCATTTTGTTATCATCATCCGAGTGATATCAAGTGAGTTTAACAGAGAACCATTGTGTTGAGTGACTTGTAATGATCCTACAAGGAGTGTGTGGATAAACATCTCTACAAAGCTATAATTGGGTCTTTTATGTACCTCACAACCCACATGCTTGATATCATGTTTGCTACATGCATCTTTGCAAGATATAAAGCCAACCTCAAAATGTCACACCTAATTGTTGTCAAAATCATTCTTAGATATTTCAAATGTGCTCCAAAACTAGGCATTTGATATTTTAAGAATTCTTACTTCAATCTGTATATTTATACAAATAATGACCACGGTTGCTGCAATATAACTAAAAAGTTTACATCTGTGGGATTTTAATTACTTGGTGTAAGGATAGTTTCATGGCAATGTAAGAAACAATACTGTGTGTATGCATTAACTGTTAAAGCTGAATACATTGTTGCTGCTAGCTGCTGTACTCAAGTGCTTTGAATTTGGAATCAATTGTTGTAATATGAATTCAACTTCAAAGAGACTCTAATCCACATAAACAACAGTGCTATCTTTATCACTGAGAATCCTATGTAGCACTCAAGTACAAAATAAATTAACATCAGGTATCATTTGATTAAAGATAATTTTGAAAAAATATTGATAAAACTTGTAAAAGTTAACACAAATGAACAATATGCTGATCTGTCCACAAAAGCTTTTGATAAACATAGATTTAAGTATATTATATCAGCTATTAAAATGATTAACTTTGAGTAGATTTTTCTTAAACTAAACTTCAAATTATTTATAAATATATGTGTCCAAAGTTGTCTATATCATCACCTATATAAGCACAATTTACTTTGAAAAAAAAACTTTTCAAATGACACTCCTTAGAATTTTAAAAATTTTAGACATACTTTCTCGAAACACATTAAGTTTTCTTCAAAAAATATTATGTATTTAAACAAACCCCTACTCTCTCCCCAGTTAAAGAAAACTTTGAGACAAAGATTATAACAACTGAGCAACAAACTCAAGTAGACAAAGAAGTATACAGACAAAATATGATCAACTCATTTGAGTGTCACATGTCTTTATTAGCCATCTGCACTTCTTTCCTTGTCATATGAGTACATAGAGTTTGAGTACATAGAGTTTGAGTACCTTAAGCAGCTTGAGCAACAAGTAATGAAGGAATAAAAAGCTGCTAAGACAAAGTTTTCCAAAATCAAAGACTGATTTTTTCCAAATACAAAGAACACATGCTTTCTCTAAGCATCTTTTGACAAAAGCTGAACAACTTTCCGCTAACTTTCCACTGCTATCTTTGAATACTCACCAACTTAGATAAGTTGTTGAAAAGTTTCATATTTTTATCAATTGTAAATTAACGTCATTGGTATATAACTTTTTACTTTTATATATTTTATGTTTTTTATAATATATTAGGATGTGAGATATGACATGTTATAATCACAAGTGAAAAGGTAATATGTCTTTTGACTATATATTAATCTTGTTGTATAGGTTAGTGTTTTCAACTGGTTTTTAAAGTATAATCGGTTGTATAATGTAGTATAAAGTGTATCAAGTACTTGTATATATTTTCATACTTTGTAACACTTGTAATAGAACTTGAGAACAATATACAATATTCTTGAAAACCAAATATTATCTTGTTCTTGTTTTGTCTCATATTTACTTGTGTTTTTAGTATTATCAACCTAAAACCGGTTTCCTATTTGATCTGTTAAGTATTTTAAGTCTCTACTCACTATGTCCATTGACCCACTTCAACAGTCCTGCAGCATATGTATATATAATATTAATTATTAATATAAAATTAGTTAATTAAAAATGGGTTGAACATGTATTTTGTCTTTTAGTTTAGGAGTAAACATATTATTTCAGACTCATTTAACCCGAAAAACTAACGGACATCTACCATAGGAACCAATGATGTAATAATTTGAGAAATAGTTAGAACTAAAAGTATAACTTCTTAAAAGTTGAAAGCAGTACCTTAATATGAGCGCCAATGAATCCTAGATCAACTGGTTTAGGAGGAGGCACCCTATGACTTTCCAAAGTGGAGGTCATGGGTTGGAGTCTCACTAGGCGCAATATGCTTCAAGTGGGCCAAGGGTTTTACCACAGTGGGTCTTTGGGTGGTGGGTTTCCCTTGGAATGGTGGGCGAGCCGGGTCACCAGCGCTGTCTGTGTTCGCGGGCGTGGATGACCTTTCGCCAATGAATTTACTCGGATGACCGAGCTTAAAAAGTATTAATTGACCGTTAGAAAAAAGAAAACTTAATATGTGCCTAACACATAAAGTAAGCAGCGTGTAATTAAATCTTATTTTTGGAAATATTGAAAGTTGAAGACGGTGTGTGTAAGCTAACTCCGTATCTTCCCTTGCTTTGGCTTTAATAGGTAGGTCGGTATTGCCAAACTTCGTCCGCACCACTCGTTTCACCTTACACATAAACACCCCGAAATTCACACGCAAAAACCAACACCAAAACCCTAATTCCCCTCTCGATTCTCCCAAAATCTACTTCAATCCTGTCCCAAAAACCCTTCCACACGCCAATTCCCCAGCTTTCTACCATTTTTCGCCGCTCAATTTGAGGCGTTTTCGATGGGGTGAACCGATTGTTTCTCGATAACTGCTTTGAGTTTTATGGAGTGGGACAGTAGCAATTCTGATCTCAGCGGCGACGACGAAGGGTTTTTGTTGAATGATGGAGGTCCGCTGCCGTTCCCCGTTGATAGCTTGCTTCAACCGGCGCCGTGTGGGTTTGTTGTTACGGATGTGAATTCGGTTTTTGAGATCATTACTGGCTATCGCGCTGAAGAAGTCCTCGGTCGTAATTGGTGAGTTGTAGTTCACAAACCCTGTTTTGAATTTATCTTGTTTTGTGAAACTGGATGATGTGATTACTTAGGGTTAGTGTGCTTGGGGGGTTTATGTTTAGGAGTTGAGAGAAACCAATTTGATTATTGTCATAGATATTATCATTCAGTCATTTTATGCCAATAACTCGGGCTATTGTATTGAAAGGAATAGATGTGTGAGGAAAATATTTGGTGGGGTGTTATATGTAGAGAAAGGAATGTTTGAAAGTAGTGGAGTATTGCTCTGGACTGAAAGAAACTAGTATTGTTCTTAGTTTGCATTTGAAATCATCTAGCTTCAGGGTACTTATGCCTAGGGGAATTAGGTCTTCTTAGAATAAAGAACACAACTTTAGAATGCAATTAGAAATTTCAGATCCTCATCGATGGCTAAAAAATGCTATTCTTGCTATAATGGTTACTATAATTGATGGAATCTCTTTCAGTAGTTCATAATTGCATGATAGATACAGCTTCAAGCTGAAGTTTTATATTGCCTACTATTTATTGATATGCCTAAAGAACATCAAGGCAATGAAAAATTAATGGCCATAGCTCATGATCCCATTATTAGAATAGAATTGGAACACGAATAATAGTTTAATTTTTTTTCCTACCATTTGCATGTTTGTCCAGTTGATGTACCAGATTGTCAATGCACCATGCCTAGCAAATGGCTTTATATTTTCTATATTCTATACAGTAAAAGTTTATTGTAACTGATATGTAGAAGCAACCTTGGTTTTAAAAGGTGTTAGTCGTCCATTGCATGAGGCAAAGGGCTAGCCTCACAGACAATAGGTGCCTGATATTTGTAGTTCACATATTAATTATTTCTACATAATTAAGCAACCAATAGTAAGATAATAATAAAAATGCACATAATTTAATAGTATACAAATTACAAAGCATGAACTATCTTATTTATGAGATTTCTTATTTCTATAAGCAACTAAAAAAGTTATATGTACAACCAGAGAAGGTCAATAAAACTGAAGATTACCGTATAACTAAAGGGGTGAAAATTTAGGAATAGTACTACATAACCACCAAAATTCTATATTTTTTAAGGCCTTTGCCCATAAAACTAAGTCATATCTCCTCATCTCTCTCTCTCTTTTATATTTTCTTACGTAGTTCTTTTCTTAAGCCCTAAATTTCACCAGTTAACCAGAAATGAAAACTATGTTCCCCACACTTGTTACAAGCGAAAAAAAAAAGAAAATAAGACAAGAAGAAAACTGGTCTGTGTTCCCTTGAGCTTCCGGAAAAAACATACGCCTCTGGTTGCTTTAGGGGATTGCGTCGCTTCTAACCTTGTGAAACGTTTTCCCCGTCACCTAGATTGACTCACACTTGAGGCGTGCTATTTTATCATATGCAAGTAACTTAGGAATTAGTTTTCTAGGGTTTTTTGGGGTCTACTTCTAGATTAATGTATGCTTTCTCAAATAATGGTGATGATTCATCCATCAATAACAGCTGCAACTGTATTTGACTCTTCTTATGTTAAATGCATTAATGGAACATCGATTGAGTTATGCTACATTGTTCTGGTATTTTCACATAAATATTTTAAGGTTGAAGGTGAGCAGAGTTATATTAAACATTTACTGGTCTAATTTGCCTAGGTTGCTTGTCTCTTAGAGATGGTCATTTTTTGCTGCTTTTAGTTGTAACCCAATTATTTTGTCTTCGTGGTCCGTGCTCATACTTATAGATAGGTTCTGGTTAATCTTTTTTGACCCTTTGTCTTCCTTGGTGATTTTCTTTTGGATCCTCATCTACATCATGAGCTTTTAACATTATAAAGCCTTAACCGTTTGATTAGTTATTAAGCCTTCCATGTACATCAAATGTTATGGTAGCAGCCTAAGGAGGTCTAGGATATAAAATTGGATTTAAAGCTATGATCCTTTGAAAATTACTGAGTTGATTTATGAGTTTTGGGTGTGTGTGATATGGATAACACAAATGGAGGGCGGGTCTTGGAGCAACTTGTAAGTTTGCCGCTTTGTAACCTTGTGATCATGTGTTTAAGCCGAGGGACACAATCTTTTGTATAAAGTGGATTGTAAGGTTACATACATTAGATAGCGAAGCGACCCAGCCCCTGCGCAAAGCGGGAGCTAAATCAAGCATCGGGATACAAACTACACAAATAAATTTGTATTAAAAGGAATAGATTAGATGTATGTTGGATTGTTTTGATAGTTTTCATGAAGGTTAGCACATCTGATCACCTGGTTTGATAAATTTATTAGGATTAAAAAATGTATTACTGTAAAAAATAGCCTTAAACATGATAGTATGCTATGGTTCTCATTCCAGTCTTCCTATATTTTGGAAGATGTACTGTTCATGGCATCTATTAGGGAATGATCCAGCATCTACATTAGTTGACTGCTGCCACAATCTACCTTACATATGTATTAATATGTTTTTTTTTCAAAACAAGAATTGTGGATTGGTACTCAGTTTTCTTCTCTACATTTGCACTAGGACTTAAGAATAAAAACACCCAATTACTGAACACGACACTAGAAACTTGGAAATGTGAGGATTGAAGGCATATAGTTTAGGTTGACAATATTTGTTAATTCGTTTCAAATTTTCTGGAAATTCTATCAGAAGTTTAGAACTTAGAAGTATTGGATTTTAACTTCACTTCAAGTATGCCCTCGTTGATAGATTCATTTAATGTATACATAATTTGTATGAGTTGTGAGATGAAAGAGAGCCTTAATGTTGCAGGGAGAATTTTTAAATGAAATCATATCTTATTACAATTGTATTAAGATTTAGTCTTTTACGCATTATTAGTATGCAGTCTTTTTAACATCTAGTTTCAAGATTGATTCCTTAGTTCTTACATTAGATTTATAGATATTAGCCATTTAGCCATTATTCAGTATTTATTTCTAATGCATCTGGTTTTACTAGAGCTGTGACGTTGCTCTTTCCTGGTATATTATAGTAATTTACATATCAATTTGTGTATAGAGAGATGATTGCTAAGTCTTTACTTTTATTCACAAACCTAATAACATGCTATGGTATCTCTGCCGTATTTTTAAAACAGGCACACACATAGATACATTTTTTAGGCTGTCATGACTGTCAAATATTTATATCAAAGTAAATGTGAGTGTGATGTAGTGTCATATAAATTAGTCGCACTAACTGCACATCATAATGTAGTTGGCACCTTACAGAGGCCTACAGTTCAATATACCCTCAGGAAAGTAAAACAGGGCAGAAGGAAAATAACTTGTTTAATGATAATTCTACAAATAGTAACTAGAAGATGGAATCAATTAAAGTTTAGGGGATTTACCCTGTCCAATAAATCTGGCTTGGTTCCTTTGTTTGGGTTGATGAAGTCCTTCGTGTTTTTCCGCAGTCCAAATACAGTTGCCAGTTGTTGTGGAGTTTCTTTATTCTGGTATCTCTTAGAATAGAAATCTTTATTCTAAAAAGCGTGCCTGAGGTGTGCCTAGGCGCAAGGTGACCGCAGGCGTAGGTCCCATTTCTTTTGTGTAGGCAAGGCAAGCTCTGTACAAAAGGCGAGCCAAAAAGGGCTTAAGGTGAGGGTAAGGTGCACGCTTCATATACATGGCAGCTTTTTGTGGTAGGATGTTGTACTGCAGGCTTTCTAGGCTGTGCATGTAGGTACTTATACATTAAATCATATTTAAAGCTTATTTATGGCTAAATTTTGGGTAAAGGATGCTAAGAAGTAAGAACCTGCGAGAATTATGAAAAACTTATATAAGCACTTTACGCTCGCGTATGAAAAGCGATGCGCTTTGCGCCTTGGTTTTAGACCCTTTCTCTTCGGTGCAGTTCCCCTTTTTAAAAACCAAGATAGGAATCTCTTAATAACTTTACATATATGCGCCCTCATATGAGTTTTTTTTTTGTATACAATATACAATTTCATTTGTTTGTAGAATTTAACGGAGCAATCTGATAAACAGAAAAGTAGGAATGTATCCCACTAAACTAATAATAATGTTAGGAACTATCAGACTAACATAATGAAAGAAATTGAGCTAGCTTGTAGTTAAATATTTTTCATCAACACATGGTCTCTTTGAGTGTATTAGAGAAACAAAGACTTTTAATTTGGCTGCAGTCGTGGTCTTCAGTTCTAGAAGACAGTTCCTTGATAGGAAAACGTAAAACTGGTGATGCTCATTAGAGGTGACAGTTTTGACACCTTACAAACAGGTCCATTTGGACTATGGTTTATCTCCAAGGGGTCAAATGGAGCCAAATACAATATTAGGTTTAATAACTGACAATGTTAACAAGTCAAATGAACCAAATATATCAGAAGTTTATTGTAACTTTAAAGCATCAACCTTCTGATTTTATTATGAAAAATTTAGATTAAGACTAACAATGCTGTCTTTGTAGTCATATTTAACATGCTAATTATTGTTAAAGGAGTTTTCGGTCAACCCAACCTGTAGATCCCACAACCTCTTAGCATTTCTATATTCTAGCAGTATTCAGTATGTGAAGTTGACATCTCTGCAGTATCTTTAAGCAATTTTTACAATCAGCATAGTATGTAGGGGATGTTGGGGCTTATTGAAATTCTGAAAAGCAGATAAGCTTATTTTTAATAGCTTGTGAGCATATCAACTTAACCTATGACTTATTTAAGTCCTTGAGTTGTATAAGCTCATCGTTTTCACTAACTTTTTACTAGCCAAAAAGCACCAAAATTAGCTTACATGTTATTCTTTCTACAGGCACACTTTTTTTCTTCCCGTCTAATTTGTGTATTTGTTTTCAGCCGGTTCTTGCAATGCAGAGGTCCATATGCAAAAAGAAGGCATCCCCTAGTGGACTCTACTGTAGTCTCAGAAATTAGGAGATGCCTTGAGGACGGGATTGAATTCAAAGGAGAACTATTAAACTTCACGAAAGACGGTACTCCATTGATGAACCGGTTGCGCATGACTCCTATATATGGTGATGATGAGGTAATAACACATATTATCGGTATCCAGTTCTTTACAGAAGTTGATCTTGACCTGGGCCCACTCACGGGATCCACAACAAAAGGAACTGTGAAGTCATCTGATCCGTTTCGGTCTAGTCTTCTCTCTTGCCGGCTAACTCCAGATGGGACCCGCAACTCTTCTCGTGGACTCTCTGGGATTCTACAATTAAGTGATGAAGTGATTTCTCTTAAAATTCTTTCGCGGTTGACACCACGAGATATTGCATCTGTTGGTTCGGTTTGCAGGCGGTTCTATGAGGTGGCTAAGAATGAGGACTTATGGAGAATGGTCTGTCAGAACGCATGGGGTAGTGAAACAACTAGGGTTCTAGAGACGGTTCCTGGGGCTAAAAGGTTGGGATGGGGTCGTCTGGCTAGAGAACTTACTACTCTTGAAGCAGCTGCATGGCGAAAGCTGTCTGTTGGTGGTGCAGTGGAGCCATCACGATGTAACTTCAGTGCATGTGCAGTTGGGAACCGTGTGGTTCTGTTTGGCGGTGAGGGTGTCAATATGCAACCGATGAATGACACTTTCGTATTGGATTTAAACTCTAGCAAACCTGAGTGGCAGCATGTAAAAGTTGGCTCACCGCCACCGGGTCGTTGGGGTCATACACTTTCGTGTGTTAACGGTTCCAATCTGGTAGTGTTTGGAGGATGTGGGACCCAAGGGTTACTTAATGATGTATTCCTCTTGGATTTGGATGCCAAACATCCAACATGGCGTGAAATATCTGGTTTAGCTCCTCCACTTCCACGATCATGGCACAGTTCTTGTACTCTTGATGGGACAAAATTAATTGTTTCAGGTGGTTGTGCTGATTCTGGTGTACTATTAAGTGATACTTTTTTACTGGATCTTTCAATGGAGAAACCGATTTGGAGAGAGATACCAGTCACATGGACCCCACCTTCTCGTCTCGGCCACACTTTATCGGTGTATGGTGGTCGTAAAATCTTAATGTTTGGTGGTCTTGCTAAAAGCGGGCCCCTCAGGTTCCGGTCTAGTGATGTTTTCACCATGGATTTGAGTGAGGACGAGCCATGTTGGAGATCTGTGACTGGAAGCGGGATGCCCGGTGCTGGTAATCCAGGTGGCATAGCTCCACCTCCCCGGCTTGACCATGTAGCCGTGAGCCTCCCTGGTGGCAGGATACTGGTCTTTGGAGGATCAGTGGCCGGTCTTCACTCAGCTTCACAGCTTTACATTCTTGACCCCACCGAGGAGAAACCAACGTGGAGGATGTTAAATGTACCTGGGAGACCACCACGATTCGCTTGGGGTCATAGTACATGTGTTGTTGGCGGTACACGTGCCATTGTTCTTGGCGGTCAAACCGGTGAGGAATGGATGTTAAGTGAGCTTCATGAACTTTCTTTAGCAAGTTCTGTTATCTAAATATATCTGAAAAGCTTTTGTAAAAAGGAAAAGTCAACACGCGTGGTTGCTCGGGTCAGCACTTATCTTGCATGATATGCATGAAGGGTGTTTGGAGATCTTCAATAGGGTGTTCCGTTTTCAGGTACGATTTTGTCAGATTTGTGCAGAAAAAACGTCGTTTTGTACATGGCGAGTTCCAGGTTTTTTGGCAAGCAGCAATTTATAGATTCGGTAGGGTATCATACTATATAATACTTAGGTCTTGTTTTTCATAATGTATGCTCATGTAATGCTATGGTATAAGGTCTTGTGATTTGAACTAAAACTAAAATGTGAATGTTGCTTGTATATAGGAAATGACAACTTTGTCCTTAACTCTCTCTGCTGAAAGCTGTTTTCAGCTCCTCTACTATGTCCCCGGGAAGCCATCGCCACCTACTGGCTCGTGGTCCGGCTCATTGTTCAGCTGTGGATGACTTTCTTTTTGGCAGGACATGGCGGCTTTATTATACATACATATATTCATATACATGTTTTGTGTTTTTGTGGTATGACTTGTAATATATGGATGTTGCTATGATAGAGGAATGCATGCTTCTATTCTTATGTTCTTTGATACTTTTGGGTATAGTAGAGGTGAATCATAGTCGGTTCTTGTTACCATTAATAGGAGTCAATAGCGGCATCTAGTCAGGTTCCATTTTTAGATGTAGTTTGCACATGGCATTGGATCCTAGAGGATCAACGGCCGCTCAAAGCTGTCCTTTCTGGTACATATGGTCAACTGGTTCAAGTTGACCTAACCCGACCCGACCCGACCCGTTCTCTTCCTTCCCTCTCTCACCATCCAGCTGGTTAGTTGGAGGCCATGCACTTTCATATAGGGCTTGCGGTTAGAAGACTGATTCTGGTGCAGTCGTGCAGGTGCAAAAGGTTGGTTTTGTTGGGTGTAAAGCCTATTTGGTACATGTCAAGGATTTGAATTTTCATTTGCAAGTTATGTTTTACAACCATTATATAAAGATGCATCTTTTGATCCATTATGTGATTGTGGTCTAACATATGCACATAAACAATAAATCACTTTTTTGATTAAATTCTAGATGTAATTGTTAACTGTATGAAAAAAAAATAATATATTTTTCCAACAGCAATTGTAAGAAAATATTGCTCAAAACTTTTTTGTTTATTTATTTTGGGGGGAACACCTAAGCTTAAAATGTGTCGTTTAAGAAGATTTTACATTCCGACTTCATGATTTTACGATCGAGCTCTTCTCAGACTAGATCTTGAATGAATTCCTAGACACTTGACAGGATGACACCCAGGTCTGCGTCGAAACGTTTGAAGAGATAGTAATTCTTATGTTAGTCATTGAACAAAACTCAAAAAATCAATCTTAATTTCTCTGAGATTGATTGAATAGTTGCAAGATATACTAGTGGATAACAAGTCCACTGAGGTGTAATAAAACTAATGAAAGACCGCTACTTAACGGTAAACTAAATAAGAAGCTGTTATAGCCTCCTCAAGGTACAAACTTGGTGGAAATATTAAAGCACAACCATGAACCGCGTTTGTTGAAACCTGAAAGTGGCTCATGTCAAAGCTCAATGAAACGATACGATCGATTTTCTACTCATCTGATTGTGGCACAACTACCAAATGATACGATCACAAATACCAGTGGTGGAGATCTAGATTTTAAGCCGATATAGAGCTGGGTTACCTTTGTTTTTCATGATAAAATCACTAATGGTAAACCAAGAACTTATTAAATCATTTGACAACATCAGCTGCGTTAAAATTTAAATATTCGTATCAGATAGGTCGAGTAGTTTACATTTACAAGATAGAGTAGTGAACAACATGTCTCACTAACATAATAAAAGCTAAATGAAAAGCCAAAAAACTATAAACTAAAACTGACAAATCATCCCAACACGTATACTAGAGACCTAAAAGTATCGTATGTAAACCATTCAGTCGAATAATGATACTTCAATAATCGTTTAAAGAGAATTGACAACGGTCTCTTTTTCTTAAGTCCCTTTTCGTTACTTTTTATGATGTCAAAGAAACAAGGATGAAAAACCTTAAAATAAGGACTAAGAGTATTTGTATAGATATGCATAACTGAAACACAATATGTTTATCTAATATGATCTAACATAATTTTCATAAGCCATAACTATTGTTGTCCTAGGAGATCATTAATTTCATTCATCATTAAGAACACAAAGATTAAGATTAAGAAGAATATGAGATGAACCCTAAAAACACACACTTGAATATCAATGAACAAGATAACTATTTTGTTTACATCATGATCCTATATATATAGGATCATGTAATGTAAGGACTAAGGGCATCACTTCATCTAACCAGTTTCCAACTTCTGGTTTGTACACCAACACCCCTCTACCAAATACGTTTTACATAATACAAACATAACTTAACTTTACACTAATTACATCATTAACACTAAAGTTTTCTATCAAACATGGCTAACTATGAAGTCTAACAACATTAAGTTTCGATTGAAACTGACACCACGCGTGCTTATCTTTTTCCAGCCAAAGTTTTTAACTATTTTTCCTTCCATCACTAACGCTAAAGTTTTATTTTTCTTCTTTTTCCTTTCTTTTCTTTTCTTCTCTCCATTTCCTTCCAATTTAAAATGATTTATTTTAGCTTTTATTTTTTTTCACTACTTCCTTTTTTTTCTTTCTTAAATGAACTCGGAAACACAACTTTTTTACTTCTCTTTCCATTGAAAAAAACTCAGGAACGTAACTGTTTTTTTTTCTTGTAATTCCTTTCTTTTTTATCTCCTTAAATGAGCTCGGGAAATAACGTAAGCTTATTTTAGGTTTATTAAAAACTCAACTTCTCTATCAATGTTCATCACCTATGCAAGTAAAAAAAAAAAAGAAAAAAACAATCTCGATCATACTTCTTATTTGATTTCTCTTATTCTAGCTTAGGTCTTCTTCACTTTCTTTGATCGTTTAACTTGACGTTGATTCTTTTCAATTCCCATTGACATAGAAACTGTTGGATAACAATGGATTAACACTCATGAACAATCCTGTTTTAATCATTATTGAAATTATGTCCTGTGATATTAAGTTGCGAATTAAGAGTAGACATATGTCACATACATGTATGTATGCATTTAGAAAATAATCAAGAATGAAGATCAAAACAAATACATGTCTACTACAACAACGTTCAAGCATTAAACGATCAAAACTCCAAAAGTAATAACAGAACGTGAAAATGAAAATTCAATTCATATGTTGGAATTAAGAGATATTTAAAACATGATTTTTAAATCAATGACTAATCTTACAACAAAAACTTCAGTAAAAAGTAATGACCTTTTTCAAAATAATATTGATAAGACAAAATTAGAAACTAAATCACATAATTGTCTTGCAACTAGATGGTTTAAATCTAATGGGATTTTAATTTTTAAAATGGTTGATGGATGAAATCTACCACTTTGAGAAAGCCTTACCATATGATTTTGCATGAACGGCACAAATGATCTTCAACTTACTAAATCTCTTATCTGAGTGGAAGACATTTTTATCTCTTGAGAAATTCCAAAATGTAAAACTTGTTATGATATAACTATAATTAACACAAAATTAGTGTTATAACTTAAGAACTTTAAAGAGAATTATAAGAGCAAGAACAAGAGAAATGTATAACTTATTAAAGTGTATACAAGAGGTATATTTTCTCATCTATATTGAGATGGTATTTATATTCTAAAGATCAATCATTTTGGTAGACAAGTAAAACTATTTGGTAGATAAGTACTATAGTAAACTTATCTACAAGTTTGACAAAAAGTTCATCCACATGCTATGATAATAATTTATAATACTCCCATTTGAATGATACTTTTCAAACATCAAGGGTTAAGTACTATCTCATTAAAACCTTGCAAAAGAAAAACTCAATGGAAAAAAACTTTACCTAAGGAAAAAATAGTGCAGCTTATAACTCCCCTTCAAATTATCTTTAGTAGATAAATTTTTGTGTACGTGGAGCATACCACTATCATGAACTTGTTTCCTGAAAGTTGTTGTAGGAAGTGCCTTTGTGAAAAGATCAGCTGAATTGTTGCTAGATTGAACGTATCTCATTTCAACTTGTTTATCTTTAGTAAGGTCTTGAGTGTATGAAAAGAATCTTGTAGGTATATGTTTTGTTCTTTCAATTTTGATATACCATTCTTTCATTTACGAGACACAAGCTGCATTATCTTCGTAGATTGGCGTTGGATTTCTATCTTTCTGTAGCCTACAAGTACTTAATATAGGTTGTATCATAGACCTTAACCATACACATTCCCTAAAAGCTTTGTGTAGTGCAATAACTTCAGCGTGATTTGGGAATGATGCAACAAGTATTTGTTTCTAAGACCGCCATGCAAATAGTTGTTCCTCCATTGTTATACACATATCCGGTTTGAGATCTTGCCTTATGAGGATCAGATAAACAACCAGCATCTGCATAAACAACTAAACCTTCTTTTAAATCGTTGGGATAAAACAAGCCTAAATCAATAGTTCTTTGCAGATATAAAAAAATATGTTTGATCTCATTCTAATGTCTTTTTGTGGGAGATGAACTAATTAATTGCATACGAAATGTCTAACTTTGTACACTTAGTAAGATACATAAGAGCTCCAATTGCACTAAGGTATGATATCTTTAGAAAAAGAACTTCTTCATTGTCTGCACATGGTTGAAATAGGTCATTATCAATATTGAGTGATCTAACGACCATTGATGTGCTTAAGGGATTTGCCTCATCCATATTAAAACGTTTTAAAAACTTCACATTATAATTTGATTGATGCACCAATATTTCATTATGCATATGCTCAATTTGTAAACCAAGACAATATTTAGTTTTTCTTAAGTCTTTCATTTTAAATTCATTCTTTAAAAGAATAATAATTTTATGAATTTCCTTTTGCGTCCCAATTATATTTAGGTAATCAACATATACAACTATGATCATATATCCTGATATTGTCTTCTTAATAAAGACGCACAAACAAATATAATTATTAGTATAACCTTTACTTATCAGATAATCACTTAAACGATTATACCATATTCTTCCAGATGGTTTTAACCCATATAAATTTTTTTGTAATTTGATTGAATACATTTTCTTAGGTTTTTAACACACTTTAGGGATTTTAAATCCTTGAGGAATTTTCATATAAATGTCATTATCAAGTGATCCATACAAGTAAGCTGTAATGATATCCATAAGATGCATATCTAAGTTCTTATCTACTGGTAAGTTGATTAAATATCTAAAGGTTATATCTTGTAACTTCATTTTTCTTACAGTCAATTCCTTGCCTTTGAGAAAAACCTTAAGCTACTAGTCTAGCTTTATATCTTGTAACTTCATTTTTCTTATTTTTTTCCGCACAAAAACTTATTTGTACCCAATAGGCTTTACATCAATAAGTGTTATAACAATGGGTCCAAAAACCTTTCGTTTGTTAAGCGAAACTAGTTCAGCTTACATGGCATCTTTCCCTTTATCCTAGTCTTGTCGATTTTGAAAATCATTGTTAGTTTTTGGTTCAGGAGCATCATATCCACTCATAATATCACTTGCTGTAAAATAAGAGAATATATCATCAATATTTTCCATATTATATTGGTTTCATAATGTATGTATATGATCATAGTTGATTGACATCTCTTTGTTTATTTCTTTCTTAGGGAAAGTTTGGACACTTAGTGTTCTATCAACATTATTTTCTTTAAGGTCAATTTTCTTTTCAGGTATTTTCTTTTTTCAAGGAGTTTTATCCTTTGATCCAATCGGTCTTCCATGCTTCAAACGGTTTCGAGACTCATGAGTCATACTATTACCTAATTCCTTAGTGGAATTTTAACTCGAGTTGGGGCATTTGCAGCTAGTATATAAGATTTAGTTTTGTATAAGTAAATGATTCAGGCAATTGAAAGCTTTGTACCATTTGGTGTAGTTCACATAGATATGAAGCAGTTGGACATAGATAGTTTGTTGTCCACGACTACGACCACATCCACAACCATGAGAATTACCTTGGTATTTTGTTGTTCCATTTGAAAGAATGATTACGACAATTATAATGGGTTTTATCAAAATGGCCACGACCACAGCCTCGCCCACGGCCTTGTTCCTATTTGCATCTAGAGTTTTTGTCATCATTACTATTAACAACATTTGCTTCTGCAATTGCTAGTGAACCTATAGGACGCGCTTGATGATTTTCATTAATAGCTCATTGTTTTTCTCCGCTACAGGAGATATGAAGTTAGATCAGAATTCTTTTTAAAGTTAGCAATCTGTATTGGTTTTGCAAACTCAAATTTGATGCGTGAAATGTGAACAAAGTTTTTTCTCAACATATCTTCCTCAGTAATTATATACCCATAAAATCAAACAATTGAGAATATTTTAAACACAGTAGAGATGTACTCATTTAATTTTTAAAAATCTTAAAACCTTAGTTTGTTTCATTCGTTTCTAGCACCAAAAAACAAAACTTTCTTTTGGTGATCAAATCTGCGCTATATGTAAGGCCCCGTTCCCGAGACACTCACAGCTAGTCAATTATCGCACTTAAAACATATAATTATATTAACCTTACTAAAATCATACAGCGGAAACAATTTAAACAAACATTTCATTTACTTTAAATAAACACTTTTGCAAAATAACACATCGTTCATTACAAAATACCGTTCGTTCGTATTACAATGCAAAAACAGTATACAAAAGAATGCCATCCAAAAATGAGCCACATAGCCGCTTCGTGCCATCCTCAGCAATCACTACCTGTCAACTGGAAACACATAAAAAGTTAGCGTTGCTGAATGAGTTCTAGTTTTATAAAACATTATATTATCTTTCATTCGTTAAAACATTTTCTTTACTATCGCACGTGATCACACATCATACGTACATCAAGGTAATAGTTATTATCTTCATCATCGTTGTTAGGACCGTGTACGAACGGAGTACTAACTGATTCAATGTGTAACCTAATCAAATAGCGTGGAATTCTATTTGATTGGCGATCCAATCAGGGAGAACGTTAATCCAATCAAACCTAACGATTAGAATACGTTAAGAATAGAGTAGGAAAGATCAGAAACGTTCTATGAACTTGGAAGGGACGTTCTGGACGAACTTGGACGGCTAGGGTTGTGAATTCTCGAAGTGTTTCGTTTTTTCACGAATTAAGTGGTATTTATAGGTTACAGCTCTCATTCGTACGACTGAGCCATGCGAATGGCTCAGTCGTGCGACTGAGTCATACGATTGATTCATTCGTACGACTGAGTCGGTCTTATGACTCAATCGTGCGATTGACTCAATCA
>BJCO01464988.1:0-21252 GCA_018326465.1 Flaveria floridana | reverse complement strand
TTAATTTCGCAGAACGAGCTGAAATTTACGAATCAGCTCGTTTTAGCCCAAAAATCCAATCCTTTCCACCCAAACCCTTGGATTACCATCCAGGAAGCCATATCTAAGCTCATTACACGTTTTCTTACCCTAAAACGTGTGTTTTGGGGTGATTTTTGCCACTAAAAACCCCAAAAACCCCAAACTCGGGTTTTTCACCAAATGTAGCAATTTAGATACGTTTCTTACCTTGATTCTTGTAGTTTTGGAGTCCACAAACACCAGCGTTCGATTCTTGACCACCCGAGCTTCAATCCGGCACTTTCTCTCTCTACACTTTCTCTCTCTAGAATGGCGTTTTGAGTGAAAATAAGAGTGGCTCTGCTGATCCATCTATTTATATGCCAGGCGCTCCCGGGACCCCAAACTCGTTAAACTCGTGACCCGAAGGGTTAACTCGGCGTAATACCCGTAACCATTTTATATTCACTAAATGGTTTTCATCCGAGCCCATCATTACCTTTTGACTCGATCGGAAAATTTTCCGGGCGTTACATCATGGCTGATTCTTGGTGAGATGGGAGTGGTTTGCTCCTCAAGAGAAGTGGAAGCTCCAGTGTCCACTTCTACCTGTATAGGTGGTGACTATGGTGAGGGTTGTTTGTGGCTGCACAGGTTGAATAGCCTGTGCAGTGGGTTGTTTGGATCTTCTTTAGTAGGTGAGAGTTGTTTGTGGCTGTGTGGTCGGTGTAGAAGTGGAAGGTGTGGGTTCAACACTAGCTGGTGCTGCTAGGTTGTCACTTTGAGCAATGAGCTCTAACATTTTTGGGACTAGGATTGTTTTTACCCCTAACAAACCCATATTAAGCTTTCTCATTTTTTGAAGATGTCGGGCTTCATTTGTCCCAATTTAAGAATATTACATGTTCCCCTTAACTGTAAGCCCAGTTCACAGTTGAGAATGTGCTGGACATATCTAGGAAACATGTAATACTCTAAGGAGTCCAAGTTTGCAAGCAAGTTAGTATATACAAATAGAGAATACCTAAACATGACCCTATGAACCATTCCATGAATTATGAGGGATGGATCCTCTGGAATTCGGTCCCATCCTTCATGTTTATTAGACAAACTGTGAATAATAACATGTAGAAGGTACTTCCATAGAGATGAAACCTTCTCTTTCTTAAAGGTTGTAACAGTGAAGTCCCCTTCATAGCCCATCTACTCAAAAGAATGATTTACAACATACTTTGGAAAAGACACTTCACCTTTATCATCATCGAGCTATAAGTGTAAGTTAATGGAGGCTGGAGTGATAAACAGTGTCCTCCCCAGCACTGTGGCAGACAAAGCCTTCTCCCTATCCATGGTGACTTCTTGGCAGGTCCTGCAAAAATCCAAAAGATGACCCTTATAAAAGGGAGGATCAATGGTAAGGGAGGTGAAGTAGTTTGAGAGAGAAAGAAAGTGAAAAACCTCTGAGAAATTTGGATCTTTCTCAGAGTTTAACAAAGCAACCTGATTATGTTACCTATGAAGCTGCATGGAGAAATCTGGTTGGTTTCTACTGTTGTGGTTAGCCATTTTTGTTAGCTTTAAAGTGAGAATGATATGAACAAAGGCGGTGAGTGAGATTTTTAGGTTCAGAAAGATTGCAAATGAAGAAAAAAGTGAAAGAGGGGGGAACCGTTGGGTATATTTATATAAAATGAACTTGAGACAAAGTTAATGAAAAAGGATAAACTTTGAAGTCTGAATGTCGGTCTCATATTTGATAAAGTGCCCAAAAAGGTAATTTTCTTGTAAGTTGAGATTCTTCCGAAGGTAATTTGTCTTAGGAAGAGTTGTGAAGGAAGATATTTCTAAGGTTAGTAAGAAATGGCTTCGGAAAAAAATTTACTTAAACAAATTCTCTTCCAAAGAGTATTTAGTCTCGGAAGAAATTGCATTCGGAAGAAATTTATTCTTGAAATACACATAAGCACTTAGAAGCATATTTTGGCTTCGGAAGAAATATGAAATTTCTTCCGAAGGTAAATATCCTTTAAGCAGTTACGTGTTTTAAAGACTTCAAATTCTTCCGAAGGCAATGTTAATATCTTTTGAAAGGAAAATACATTTGACGATTTTTCAAAATGCTAAGGAATATCATCTTTGAAGAAGATTTCTTCCAAGATAAACAGGGCTTATGTAATTGATAAATTATACAACTTAGGACACATACTTCCATTTAGAAATAATATAGATTAAGTTTTGAAAAAATCTGTTCCAAGTTAATCATCCCAATAGCTGATATAAGATATTTAAATCTCTGTTCAGCAAAAGCTTTTTTGAACAGATCAGCATATTGTTCATTTATGTCAACTTTGATTAGTTTTATCAATCCTTTTTCATGATTATCTCTAATTAGATGATACCTGATGTTGATATGCTTTGTCCTTGAGTGCTGCATAGGATTCTCTATGATAGAGATAGGACTGTTATTGTATATGTGGATTGGAGTCTCTTTGAAGTTATATCCATAGTCCAGCATCGGGTTCTGAATCCAAAGTACTTGACCACAACAGCTTGTAGTAGCAATGTATTCAGCTTCAGCAGTTGATGCAGATACATAGGATTGTTTCCTACGTTGCCATGAGACTATTCTTCCACCAAGAAATTAACATCCCCTAGATGTGGACTTTGCAGTCATGTTACAACCACCATAGTCACTATCTATATAGGCATAAAGATTGAAGTCAGAATTGTTTGGATACCAAAGGCATAGCTTACGAGCACCTCTGAGATATCTAAGAATTCTTTTGATAGCAACCAGGTGTGATATCTTGGGGTTGGCTTGATATCTTACATATATACATGTAGCAAACATAATATCAGGCCTACTGGCTGTAAGATACATAAGAGACCCAATCATTGTTGTTGGGTCTAAAAAGGATAGTCTATATTATCAACACAGTTAAAGTCAACAAAAGTCAACGTCACGGTGAAAGTCATGAGAAACGTCAAACAGAAGCGTTCGAGACGAAGAACCGAGATGAGACGTTGAAGATATATTTGACTAGGAGTTTTATAGTTAATAAATATATTTTGTGTCAATAAAATATATATAATCTTTTTTTAGTCATTTTTATGTTTTATTTGTATTTTCACTTACTAGTTTAAGTCTAAGGGTTTAAAGTGTCATTAGTGAATATTATATTCACTATAAATAGTTAAAAGGTAATTAGGGTTTGCCAGCTTGAATGAGCTAATTTATTTGAGGGTTTCCACTTTGTAATATCAGATTCAAGTCATCAAATATCAAACAAGGGTTTTGATAAGTGTTCATGAGGTGTTCATCATTGTTCATCTCTATTTGATAGTGTTTGATCTATATTGTTCATAAATATCATTGATATTTATGTTTTTTGGTGGGGTTTGTTTGTGTTTATTAATCAATTGCACTGCTATCTCGATGAAGAGGACCAACAGTTGCCCTGTAAAGATGTTCATCTCCACACTCCCCCTCAAGATCAGGTCCAAGGGAATGGTTTCTCGCTATGGGTGTCTTTGCCATCTTATATTCAGTCATGTTGAATCTTGTAAGTATGTCTTGTAGATACTCTGACTAACTTATGAAGATGCCTTTGTCAACTTGCTTCACTTGAATTCCTAGAAAGAAATTGAGTTCTCCTATGGCACTCATTTCAAATCTATTCTTCGTCAGCTTCTCAAAGTCTTTATAGAGCTTTGGATTAGTTGACCCAAATGTAATGCCATCCACATATACTTGAACTAACATTAAGTCATTTTCTATTCCTTTGATGAAGAGAGTTCCATAGTACCTCTCTTGTATCCATGTTGATAGAGATACTGAGATAGTGTCTCATACCACTTCCTTGGAGCTTGGTGCAGCCCATAAAGAGTTTTATCAAGCTTGCAAACATAATCAAGATGATCTGGGTCTACAAAGCTAGGTGGTTTTTTTACATACACCTATTCATCAATCACCCCATATAAAAATGCACAATTGACATCAATTTGGTAGATCTTGAAGTCCTTGGATGCAGCAAATGCCAGGATTATCCTAACAACTTCAAGTCTTGCTACAGGAGCAAACACATCAGCATAATTAATTCATTCTTCTTGTGTGTACCATTGAACAACCAGTCTTGCTTTATTCTTGATGACAAGTCCTCTATCATCTTTCTTATTTCTAAACACCCATTTGGTACCTATGATAGTCTTCCCATGTGGAAGAGGACATAGGTTCAAAATCTTTTATCTTTTGAATTAGAGTAGCTCCTCTTGCATTGCTTCAACCCAACTTCCATCCTTCAAAGCTTTATCAACTTTCTTTGGCTTTATCTGGGACAAGAAACAAGAGTGTAGACAAACATTTTTGGAATGGGTTTGTCCTCTTGTTCTCACCCCTTTGTTAACATCTCTAATGATGTTTATAGTAGGGTGTGACTTGTGGATCCTGAGTTAAGGGATCACAGCAAGTTGTTTAGACAGATCTAAATTTGAAAAGTTTAGATAAAATAATGACGTGTCTTCCACCACATCAGCACACTTATCAAGAGAAGTTTGATCCAATGAGTGTATGACATCATTGATGTCGTCATCAATGGAGTGCTTATCAGCGTCAAGAAATTCTTGATCACTATCACCACCACCATTGCCTCCTATATTTGAAGTTCCTGCATCTGTGATTCGTGCCTCTGAGCTAAATTTTTCAGGTACTTCAGATGTATCAGCATGATTTTTCATTATTGTGCTGATAGGAACTTCATTTGTAGGGTTAGTTACCACTGGAGCTGAAGATGTAGTCTGTCTTGGTGTTCTCAACTCAAATCTTAGGTCAGGATCTTCTGATGTGTTACCTGTTGATCCTGAAACATCTTCACAAGATTTCTTAAAACAGTTGGTAACTAAATCAAGATTAAATAGCCAATCAGGAACGGAACCTGTCACACAAGGTGTGTGCTCATTGAAGGTCACATTGGTTGATTCTTCAACTACTATAGTTCTGAGATTGTACTCTATAAGCCTTAGCTTAAGAGGAGTATCCAATGAAGTGTCCATCATCTGATTTCTCAGCAAACTTGGCTACTTGATCTTTGGTATTCAAGATGGTGTATGGACATCCAAATGACCAAAGAAAACCAATAAAAGGTCTTCTTTTATGCCATAGCTCATAAGGAGTCTTATCATGAATCTTAACTACTAAAACTCTGTTTTGCACATAGCAGGTAGTGTTGACTACCTCTACTTACAAGGTTATAGGCAATTTAGAGTCAGACAACATGGTTCTTGCAGCTTTAGTAAATCACCTGTTTGCTCTCTCAGCAACTCCATTTTCTGAGGAGTCCTGGGAGCACTATATTGTCTCGTAATACCCTTTTCATCACAAAATGTGTCAAGGATTTGGTTCTTGAATTCAGTTCCTTGATCACATCTTATGATCTTGACCTTGTGATCAATTTGATTCTCAACTTTTAGAATGAAATTCTTGAAGATATCAGGAGTTTCATCCTTAGTTCTAAGGAAAAAACCCCAAGTGAATCTTGTGAAATCATCTGTGATCACCAAACATTATGAGGTCCTTTCTTAACTCATTACACCGGTGGGGCCAAAGAGATCCATGTGTAATAAGTGTAGGGGAGTAGTACTGGAGTTCTTTACCTTTGGCTTGTGAGACATCAAGTGTTGTTTCCTTTTCAGGCATGCAACACAATGATCATCACTTATAAACTCTTCTTTGGCATTCTAGTACCAAATCATTCTTAATTAGTATATTCATGTTCTTAAAGTTTACATGGCACATTCTTTTATGCCAAAGGAAGGACTCATCACTATTGGCCTTTGATAGAAAGCAAAAAATTCTCTTAAGGGGGATGTTTCCTGCAAATGTATCTTGTACATGTTCTCTTTCCAGGGTGCTCTAAGTAGGCTATGCTCTTAAGGAATGACCACCCCGGGCTAGAGAACAATGCACTCATGCTTAGTAATGAGCATGTTATGTCTCTGGTCATAAAATTAGGATACACTTAGTAAATTGTACCCAAACTCCTTAACAAAGTTTACCTTCTCAATGCTGAGCTTACCATTTATGACCATGCCATTTCCTATAATGTTACCACCAGCATATCCTCCAAAAGCAATTGGCCCTCCATCAATTTTCTCAATGTTCTGAAGCAAAGAGCCATGGACTGTCATATGCCTGGAACAACCACTATCAATGATCCATACATTTATTTTGATCTTTAGCTGTTCCTGCACAATATAAAGAGAATTGGTTACATTTGGAAACCCAAACCTCATTGGTCTTGGGCTCTTCAAAATGAACTGAAGACAATGCAACAGTAATTGATCTTATACTAAGACTATGGGGATCACTTGTTGTTGTAAGTGAAGAATTTATAGTCACATGATCTTCATTTATCTTCCACACCATCTTTAGAAGATTAGACTTGACCCTCAAAGCTTTAGAAGTTTTTACAACATCGGAAGTTTGGGAAACTGACCCTTCGGAAGATCTTGCTTTCATTGCAGTAAGCTTCAGTGCTTCGGAAGAATTCCTTTCGTCAAATAACAAATTTTCTTCCGAAGGCAAATTTTCACTTGTCAACATTTTCATTTTAAAGCTTCCGAAAGAAACACAGATTTCTACCAAAGCTTTCTTCTTGTTGTTCCTCTCAGAAGTCTTCTTCTTTGTTATGTTGACAGTACTTTTGGGATTGTAGATGCAATCCTTAGCCAGATGAGAAGTACTACCACACATAATGCAGTCAATTTGCTTTCTTCTGAGAGTCTTCTTGTGAATGGAAAACTGAATTTGATCACTTTCCATCTCTATCCCCTTCTTTGAAGATGTTGTGGCAGGCCTCCTAAGGTGAAGCTTGCCTTTGGAAGTGGATGGTTCATGCTGTGTAGTAGTGTTACACAAATGATCAACCTTCATGCCTTCACAGGGATGAGTTGAACATGTACTTGAACTCTTGGTACTGGAATTCAAAGTTGTGTCCTCGGTCTTTACCATTTCAAAGCCTACAGAGATAAAACTTGTTTCTGCCTGGAGTTGAAGGTGGCCTTGATGTCCTGAGATTTCTTTGATCTCCTCTTTGCTACTAGGATCAAGTTCTTCCTCTTTCACTTAGTCATCCCTGACTTCTTCCTCTCCTTCGGAGTGTAGTGACCCTTGTTATGATGATCTTCCTCACTTTTCCCAGATCTATCCTTCACTACCTTCTCTTCATCCCCTTCATCACTAGGATCTATGGATGGCAGCTCATCTTGACTAGTTCCACCCCTTGGAGATCTTACTGACAATAGAGCATGTGGAGGAGCTATCTTAGTAGATCATAGTCCCTGTTTGTTCTGATACCATACTTTGGAATGCAGGGATAAGGATATGATGTTCTTGAAGGTCTCTTCTTCAATAATATGCTTCTCTGCCTTAGCTTTGACGATCACTAGCTCAGCCTGGCACTCAGTTAACTTAGTGATGAGATCTTTGATTTGAGTCCTGTAGTTGGTATGCTCATGTTTAAGAGTTGACATTGTTTTCTTTAAGTCTTCTATTTTTAACTTATACTCATTTTCAGCTCTTTTGAAATAAGATTTTAATATTTTCAAAGACTCAAGATCAGATATCATCTCTAAGTTTTAGGACCTATATCTATTTACTTTAACAATGCATTCTGGGTACAAAGATGTTCCAATACCTTGGCTTCATCCAGATATGCCATCGTGTTTGGTTGGAGACACATCTTATACTTAGAAGCTTCAATCAAAGCCTCCTTCTTTAACAGTAACTGCAGCTTGCTGCTTGGGCTTCTCGATATGTGAAGCTCCCTCAGTGTAGTTTGGCTTGGGTTGTGCTTGGCTACCATTTGTCCTGGGTGCCTTGCACTCCCTAGAAAATGTCATATTTGGTTACAGTTGTAACACTTAACTTTGATTTTATCCAGCCAAAACATTCCACTAGATACATTACTAGGAAACTTTCTCCCTATCCTCTTATAGAACTTCTTGGCTATGTGAGTGAGAAGAACCATTTGTTGAACTATCTCCATGTACTCCAGGTCATCTAGATGGATACAGTCAAGTCTTCAAGGGTGAAGAGAAAGTTGCACGTGCTTTCATCATTTGACACAAAGGAATGTGATAAGCCTGTCTCTTGGAATGTGCTTCCTTAGGTGTATCTCTCCTTCGGTGTCTCAGGGAAGGTGATGAAAGGGCCCTTGGGTGAGTTATCAGGGTAAGAGATGAAATGGTGTTGTGGTTCTCTACAATCCCTTTCAACCACAAGAAGGGCAGAACTCTGTTAATTGTAAGAGTTGCCAGATGGATTTTGCATGTTCATCTCCATATGGTAACCATTGAGTATTCCATACAACTCAGTGAGAGTGAGGGTCTTTAGATTATTAGTCCTCTTTATGACCACACAATAGTGTGTCCATTGTCTATGAAGAGAGTACATGAACTGTCTTATAATATCCCTGTTCTCCAGTTTTACTGTAACATCCATCAGAGTATTCACAATCTCAACATACCTAAAGTATTGTTGAGTCATGGTTTCACCTGCTTTGAAAGTGAAATTTTCAAACTGCTGCTTTAGAAGATCCCACTTATTTTATTTTCCATTAGAAGAACCTTCATACATCAACTTCAGTGCATCCCAAAGCTGCTTGGTAGTTTTGCACTTCTTGAAGCCTCTATAGATGGCATTTGGAAGTGAAGTTTGGAGGGTAGTCATTGCTTTCTGATCTATATCTATTCTTTTTCTATCTTCTTTAGAATAGTCAGCAACCTCCTTTGGAATCATGCCACCTCCAGTAACTGAAGAGGTGCGTGGAATATAAGTTCCTTCAGTAACAGACCCTCACATCCTGTTGTCTTGTGATTTGATGAACCCTTCCATTCTTAGGAACCAAGTATCAAAATCATCTTGAGTGATCAATAGGGACTTTACCATGGTACCGGTTTCCATATCAGACTTTGATGCTGCCATTTAAGATGTTAAGTGTTGTGTGAGAACTGAGGAGATTTAAGATGGTGAGATCTTACAATCAAGATCCTGGAATCCTCTGATACCAATTGTAGGACCGGTTAAGGGATGGTCAATACAATTAGTCTCGCAATAAGGTGAGTGTTAGAGCACTTAACAGATCAAATGGGGAACTAGGGTTTAAGAGTAGAATATAAAGAACACAAGTAAGTAAAGAGACAGAACTTAAGAACAACATATATAAGGTTTTCAAGGATGATGTATATTAATCTCAAGTTACCTTACATGAGTTACACTGAATAAAAGATAAGTTACAAGACATTAAATACTATATACTACACCCTACAAATGGCCATACTTAGAAAGCCAGTTGGAACATCGAAAGACAACCAAACCAATGTAGAGTCAAAACGCAGATTGCCTTTTGACTAGTGAATATGACATGTCATAGCTCACATCCTAATATAATACAAAAAGGATGAAAAGTACATAAAGTAGAAAGTTACAGACAAAGACCTTAATGTACAGTTACAAAAGCATGGACCTCTTCACCAACTTATGCAAGTTGGTGAGTCTTCAGAGTTGCAGCGGAAAGTTGGTCAGCTTTATGTAAAAGTACATTAGAGAAAAGCATATTCTTTTAAGTCTTTGGAAGAAATCAACATTCACTTCATTTGACTTCGGAAGACTTTGTCTTTGAAGCTTCGGAAGACTTCATCTTTGCCTTGGAAGATTTGGTCTTTGGCTTCGGAAGACTTTATATTTAGAATATTTTTTTGCAGAGTATAAAGCTTTCGCAAGTACTTTTAGCTTTGGAAGATTTTATACTTAGCATAACTCTCATGCAAAGTATAAAACTTTCATAGCAGTTCTACTTGGTACTTGGTGCATGTATGCAGGAAGCCGATTGGTTGCTTTGGTTGCACCAGCCTCTATATAAGCTTACAACTTCAAAGAGACTCCCATCAAGACCACAATAGTGCTATCTCTATCATAGAGAATCCTGTGGAGCTCTTAAGGAGAAAAACATCAACATCAGGTATCATCTAATTAGAGATAATTATGAAAAAAGATTAATGAAACTAGTCAAGGTTAACACAAACGAACAACATGCTGATCTGTTCAGAAAGGCTTTTGATAAATAGAGATTTAAATATCTTGTTTTAGCTATTGGTATGATTAATATTGAGTATATTTTCTTAAAACTTAATCAATATTGTTTCTAAAAAGAAATTATGTGTCCTAAGTTGTCTAGACAATCACCTACATAAGTCCAGTTCATATGGGAAAAACTCATTTTCAAATGATATTCCTTAGAATTTTGAAAAATCTTAGATATATTATCTTTCGGAATACATTAGCATTGCCTTCGGAAGAATTTTATGTCTTCAAATCAGATAACTACTTTATAAGAAATTTACTTTCGGAAGAAATGCTGGTATTTCTTCCGAAGCAAAAATATGCTTCTAAGTACTTATACGCATTTGAAAAACAAATTTCTTCCAAAAGCAATTATGTCTCAGAAGATTTATTCTCCTTAAGAATAAAACTTCCAAGCTTTAATATCTTCGGAAACCAAATATTGTTTGGAAGAGAAAATAATTCAGGTATTTTTCTTCCGAAACAAATTTCACAAAGCTAAGGGATATCTTCCAGATTCAAAATTTGGCTTCGGAAGTTTTTCACGAAACTTCCAAAGATAAATTACCTTCAGAAGATTTTTGACTTCCAAGCAAACTACCTTTTTGGGCACTTTTCTCAGAGGTAGGACCAACGTTCGGACATCAAAGTTTATTCTTTTGCATTAACATTGACTCATGTCCCTTTCATATAAATATACCTAACGGTTCCCCCCTCTTTCACTATCTTCTTCATTTGCAAATTCTAGGAACCTAAATTCCCACTCACCGCCTTTGTTCATACCTTCCTTCACCTCAAAGCTACCTTAAATGGCCAACCTTGACCGTATAAAGCAACATGATTTTTCCATGCACCTTCACAGACAACACAATCAAGTTGCTCTGTTGAACTCTGAGAAAGATCCAAGTTTCTCATAGGTTTGTCGCTTTCTTTCTCTATTTAACTACTTCACCTCCTTGACCACTGACCCACCATTCCATGAGTATCAATTTTTGGAATTTTGTAGGACCTGCTATGAGGTCACAATGGATAGGGAGAAGGGACTATCTGCCATAGTGCAGGGGTCGACAATCATCATCACTCCAGCCTCCATAAACTCTCATCCACAGCTGGATGATGCAGAAGGTGAATTGTCATTCCCAAAATCTTCTGTTAACCGCTACTTTAAGCAGATGGGCTATGAAGGTGACTTTCAGTCAAAACCTTCAAGAAAAGGAAGGTTTCCTCTCAGTGGAAGTACCTCATCAATGTCATTATCCACAACTTATCTAACAAACATGGAGGTTGGGACCAAATTACAGAAGACCTCTCTTTCATAGTCCATGGTATGGCTCATGGGGTCAAGTTCAAGTATTCATAATTTGTGTACAATAATTTACTTGCAAACTTAAACCCCTTAAAATATTAATGTTCCCTAGATATGTCCAACACATTCTCAACTGTGATCTGGGCTCACAGTTAAGGGGAACATGTAATATTCTAGAATTAGGACAGATGAAGCCCAGCATTTTCAAGACTATGAGAAAGCCAGTTGTTTGATTCTCAGGGGTAGAAACAGCCCTGGTCCCAAAAAAGTTAGAGCTCATTGCTTAAGGTACAACCTAGCAGCACCAGCTAGTGTTGAACCCACACCTTCTACTTCAAGACCACCCACACAACCACAAATAACGCTCACCTAGCAAAGAAAATCCAAACAAACCACTGCATATGTTATTTAACCTTTGCAGGCCACCATATCACCACCCATACAGCAGATAGTGGACACTCGAGCTCCTACTTCTCCTGAGAAGCAAACCACTCCCATCTCATAAATGATCAGTCACGAGGTTCCTCATGCTTAGGCTGATGACTCATCAACTAAGAAGCCTTAAGCCTTTACCCAGAGTCCCAACAATCTAGTAATTAACCTTTAGGGGAAGGTAACCATCCCTAGCCTCTAGATCTAAAGTAGCCAATTCCCATAAGGATATGGCACTCAGTGAGTATCATGAGTCTCTCTTCTCTTTCCCTCCTCAAAGAGAGATGAGTACTCCTAAGTCACCCATATGTAGCCCATATCATCCACCCCCCACTGAGGTGGATCTTTTAGAACGTGTTCAAGATATACATATGGAAGAGGCTCTCACTTCTGTAAGTGATTACACCATTAAGACCTCAACCATGGCAACCCAGCCCATTGACACTTCACCAAAAGCTGTCAGTGAGCAGGGGAAATCCACAACCAATAACAACAAGCTAGTGACGAGGAAGAAGACTTAAGTCCGATTCTCTCATCTCTCAGTGATTCTTCTACTGTAGATGAGGGGAATCTCAGACTAAAAGTGTAAAAACTGATAAAAATATGCACCTATTTAGTCTCCAAGGACAATCACTTGAAATCTCAAGTGACTACCTTGCACAGAAGCGTCAATGATCAGCATCTTGAGAGGCCTGATCTCAAGGAACAACTAGCTAGGAGACCATTCAGGAGGAGTCAACCAGGATTACAAGAACCTGAGGATGTGATAGACTTAACCTCTAGCTGACCTATGCAATTAGGTGACGCTACCAAAAGGGGGAGGAAGCTATTACAATCACAACACTTGGGAGTCCTTCTCATAATATGGACACTAAGGATTCACCACCCTCACTTGTAATTGTCCATACTCAGTAACCTCCTTAAGTTCATATTGACATGGACTCTCTCATGCAAAGTCTGCTGGAGAAGGGTATACCAACAAGAATCTCATTCCCACCCTATGGAGCTGTAAATAAAATACTATGGTGGAGGTATGATACAAATAGAAGTACCCTGATATTGCATAGATTTCAAGGGCGGCAAGAGGCCTTCAACTTAGAGAACTAATATGACAGTCTTTCTTTAGTGAATATGCCACTTGTCAACCAAACTCAAATAGGCAGGCTGACATATTGGCTGAGATTATTCAAGACATGATTGTTAAAGAGTTAAGACATAGAAGAAGGCAAATGCAAACAGTGAATGTCATTGGTTAACTGGATGTTGAGGTGGAACCCAAGATTAACTTCAAAGGGGAAACCTTAACTGAAGGCCCACTGATAGAATCTGTGAGCATTGTCATAGAAACAACTACTTCAACATCCTCTACCCTTAGTGTGGCACCAATTGGTGATGGTGCCTCACAACCTCTCTCTAGCTAGAACTTTACTACTAAACCAAGCAATGAAGGCCAATGCTCTCTCCATCCTGAGTCACCAAGGCCTGTGAGTGACAAAAGGAAGAAGAAAATGACCTCTGATGAGATTGAGGAGGACGAAAGAGAGAGGAAGAGGAAACTAAAGGGAAAAGAGTTCAACTGGTTCTTCAAGCTTCATAGAAGCTGTAATCAGGACAGCCCCCAGGCCAGACACTCAGATCATGAGTTGAGGGCTGCCAGATTGAACTATTTAGGAACTAAGAATTACAACATTGATGAACTCATCTCTTTTCCCTTAGAAGAGATAAATCAACTGCTAGACTTAGAGTTGACAAAGGAGAAGAAGGGGGTAGAGGATGAAAAATTGCTCCTCAGAGTTAAAGAAGAAAGAAGGCAAAAGAGGTTGTACAAACAATGCTCCTACTCTCTCCTGAGTTCATGAAAGCCCTGAGAGAGAGGTTGTGGCAACTGACAACCTCAAGTAGACAACGAGGCTGATAGATAAAACATGATCAACTGGCTGAGTGCCACAGGTCTCTATTAGGCATCTGCACTTCTTCCCCTCGTATATGAATATGTTGAATTTGAATAACTTATGACTGGATCTTTGTCGTTCAAGAATGATATTCTATGCTGAGTATAAGTCAACACGGATCGAATATGTAGATTGAGTCAGTGATTAAGTAGCAGAAATACCAAATCAGAGTACATTAAATGCAGTTAAAATACTCATAAATGCTTGTGTATTGATTGTAGAACAAACAAGTTTTAGAATGTTTTATGGTTTCTTTAACAGTGAAAAGATAACCTTAAAACATCAAAACTTGGGTACAAGGTTTAGTCAATGATAATACATATGACTCAGAGACAAACTTGATGAAAAACTTACATAACATGTATATTTTATTCTATTTATAAGCTGACATAAAGCCTGCACAAAAAGACTAACTTACCCTTGACAGATTTCTAGTCTAAGTACAAAAGTTTCTTCATCCGCATTGGTTGTTGAACATCCGCATTAACTAATACAGATACCTTGATTTGATCAGCATTTCTTTATTCTTTATCAGCATTAAATGTTTGGTCATCAGCATTAACTAATGTGGATGAACAAACACTTATCAGCATTTCTTCTTGTGTATCTGCATTAACTAATGCGGATGAACAAATACTTACTCATTTGTTCTAATTCATCCGCATAAACCAATGTAGATAAACAAATACTTACAGTATTTGTTCACTGACTATCCATATTTGTTTATGTGGAAGAACAAGCACTTGTTCTTTGGTCATTCGCATAGACAAATGCGGATACCCAACACTTGGTCTTTCTCCAGCATGCCTTCTTAGACTTGTGGGAGACTTCCAACAGAACAACCATAATACATCACTTGAATTGGCATGTATGATCTTTTCAGAGTCCAACATCTTAAGCAGTTGGAACAACAGTTCATTAATGTAAAAAAGGCTGCTAACAGAAAGAGGAGGGAAGAAGTTACAAAGTCAAGAGCCATCATTTAAAAGATTCAAAAGAAGTCTGCGAACAGACAGAGGATGATGAGCTTCTTGAAGCTGTATGGCTTCTCTGGAAGGAGGCTTGGTCCAATGTCGCTATCCACTACGGATGAGCATATTAGAGTGATCAGGTAGAAGATTAAAAAGGGAGAGATTATGGACTTGCATTCTCCACCAAGCCAAGCTCCTCCTGAGGTTGAGATTAAGGTTGAACCAACATTGTCAAACATAACTTGCACCTTCAGCTACATCTCAGCTAATCTTATTTTTTATTCCACGGCGGGGTTCTACTCCTTCTCTTTCTGAACCTGTGAGGGAAGAGGACCCAACTGAGAGAGGTACAATAGAAAAACCTGGTATTCAAGACCAGCCCTCTCAGTTAAACACTCTAAAGAGGAAGAAAAGGATGGTGATGAAGAGAGTATCTAAGAAGACAAAGGTGTCCACTTCCAGACCTCAGGATGAGTCAGAGCATCCTAAGTAAGTGCAATAAGAGGCTTCTCAACTAACTCCTACACAAGCACAGCCTCTTGCAGCTAGAAGAGCCATATTGTCTTAGACCTTTTCTGCTAATCCAAAAGATGGTATGTCATCAGAGATCAAGGTGGTCAATATGTCTACTTCTAGTAAGACATGCTTGATCTACCTCTGCATGATCTCCATGACATAAGAAGATACTATGAGAGCCTGAAGGATTGTCACCAAATAAAAAAGAAGGGGATGGTCTTGATCCTAATAAGGACTTTCAACTATTGAACAAGCTTCTCCGTTTTAGTAGCATCAGCTTAGGGGGAGTTTGTAAGGTTATATAATAAGACTGATGCAACCAAAGAAACCCAAGGTTTCCTGCATGCATGCACTTAGTACAAGGTAGAAGTTGTGTCGGAAGTTTTACACTATGCATAGAAAATAATCTAAACGTAAAATCTTTCAAAGTCAAAGACTAAATAAAGTGAAGACTTATTTGTTCCAAAGACAAAGTCTTTTGAAGCCAAAAGATGAAGTCTTACGAAGCTTCAAAGACAAAGTCTTTTGAAGCCAAATAAAGTGAAGACTTATTTGTTCCAAAGACAGAGGAGAATATGTTTTTCTCGGATGTACTTTTTCATAAAGCTGAACCACTTTCTGCTGCAACTCTGAAGACTCACCAGCTTGTATGAGTTGGTGAATAGGTCCATGCTTTTTCAATTGTACATTGAGGTCTTGAGTCTGTAACTTTCTACTTTATGTAATTTTATCATTTTTATAATATATTAGGATGTGAGCTATGGTATGTCATAGTCACTAGTCAAAAGGTAAATCTGCCTTTTGACTCTATATTGATTTGTTTGTCTTTCAATGTTCCAACTGACTTTTCAAACATAGCTGGTTATAGAGTGTAGTATAAAGTATCTCTGGGTCTTGTATCTTATTGATGCATTGTAACACTTGCAGAAGAACTTGAGATTAATATACAACATTCTTAAAAACCATATATATTATTCTTGAGTTCTGTCTCATTGTTTGCTAGTGTTCTTTGCATCTTGTTCTTAAATCCAGTTCCCTATTTGAACTGTTAAATGTTCTAACACTCTTCACATTATGAGACTGATTGTATTGACCTCCCTTAACCGGTCATGCAGTAACTTTATTTGTAAAGTAATTTTTTGAATTTAAATTTTAGGCATTTATGATGGATTGTATGAGAGTTGAACATTATTTAGAACATCTAAATGAATCAAATACATTTAAATCATGGAAAAAACGTCGTATGATCATACCTTAATAATAATAGTAACTTTCTCATAATAGTAACTTGTATGAGGAAATCTACACGTACGGTGCATGTTATGGTGATTGATTATGGTTTAGATTGATTATATGAACATGTTAGAAAAATTGAATTATGGAATGTGCAACTTGTGATCATACATTACTAAAAATGAAAACTTTATTCATGGTGAGGTTTTAGAAGTTCTAAGTTGTCATCCAGGAAAGGTGATGAATTATGTCAAATTTATGATACATGCATTGCTATATTAGTTAGTTCAAGGTGTTTGATTACACATATGTAATGAAAACTAACCTTTCCTAAATAGGAAAGTTTCCTATAAAAGAATTCCAACATGAACCTTTACGTGCAATATGATTTGGACTGTATGAGCAAGATTAAACATGATTTTACTATAATGAGTCACCTATGGTCGTCGGGTCAAACTGGTCAACTTTGGTCTACAAAAGTCAACTTTGGTCATACTGGTCAAACATGCTAATTTTTACTCAATGCACAAATAGTTAGAGTTGTTTGGTTACAACAGGTTAATATGACAATCATGAACACACACTCACAAACCTATATTTGATACTTAACATTTAGCAACCTTGTTACCCTATTTCCTTTTCTTATATGGAAACTAAAGTAAGTCTTCTCAACCCATCTTTTACACACTTCCTTTTTATAGGGAGAAACAGGAAAATCAGATTTTTGCTGTAGTATTACTATTATATCCCCTGTTAACTATAGCGCAAACTATCACAAAAGTCCTTATACATATTGAAGTAACGAGCTACCGATTGATAAATTTGAATTGAAGAAATTCATCATAGAATCAAGGATTTTCATCTTGAATTGAAGAAATCCTCAAGTGTGGTATGTACTTGTTTTGATTTCCTTACATATATCTAAATTTCTTTTAATCTTGCGTTTTCCTTCTTCGAAATCCATGAACCATCATCTAAATATTTTTGTGTTCATCATATTCATAGACATATTTATAGATTCTACAACTGGCGACCATCTCTAGATCATCCGTGGTATATTATAATTTTATATGATTTTATATTTTATTTTTTTATTTGGACTTATTCTTTATGTAATTCACTTTGCTTCAAATCTTCATCCGTGGTATATTATAATTTTATATGATTTTATATTTTAATTTTTTATTTGTGACTTATTCTTTATGTACTTCACTTTGCTTCAAATCTTCAATCGAAAAACATCAGACTTTATTACAATAAAAATTATTTGGTAGAAAATAAACGATGTAATAAAAGACATACTACACGATGCAAAAACGTTTAAATAGTACAAACCGAAAGGTAAATTTTATAAACGTAAGCAACTTGATTTGATAAGTGGTTTTAATCTTGTAAAATTTATGAAACTGTAGTTTTAAAATGACTATTAATAATTTTGGGGACATATGATATCATATTAAGAACTTTGACAAACTAAGTTGACAACTTGCATTCTACAATTTTGACAGATTATTCACCTCATTTTGTGACGGTTATAACTTAGTTATAACAAAACTAAAATGGCTTAATTCTGAGTCTAAATCTAATCTCAAGATGTCTACTTTTCAACCCAATTTATCTCAACAAAATCCGAGAAAATTGAAACCCCCAAACAACTCATGCAAAAATATTGATCAAAACTAAATTTTCTTGAGGATTCTTGGTCAAAATTTGATGACTCATAACGCTCTCAAAATTTATCAAAATGATTTGAGTTTATCGAGAAACACAATTCAATGTGTTAGCTTTGAAACTCAATTAGTCTCGCGTCATGTCATTATCATTCTAACCTCCAAACAGATTTTACAAATATCATGCGCGAACAACATACATATGCTAAAATGTTTTACAACAGTTACTAATTTGAGATCATAATATATACAACTAAAATAATAATTGAAAATAGAGATTTATATTATGACGTTTAGTGGTATTAAATCTATGAATGAGTACTTTTGTAAACCAAATAACAATGAGCATAAAATCAATCGCAATAATCATATACGAGGATGTGATGAGGTAACAACCACTTTAATGTTTTTTTGACATAGTTTTTGATGTTAGTCAACAAAACTCCAAATATATTAGTTATACAAGACTTTACAATCTATATGATTTGACTTTGCCATAGAAGACTTTATGTTAAATTTTTGTGTTTATTTGATAGTATGTATTTAGAGATTGTTGTAATTTGTGTAGACTTGCTTTAGGCAATGTAATTAGATGTATGGATATTTTCTAGTAAACAATTGTTCTTAATGATCGATTCTTTAAAATCTCGCGATTCTGCCTTGACAGGGGTGTGACACCATATGTCAAACAACATTTATATTCGATATAGTTCTAAGTTTTTGGTATAGATAAAGTACCCAGTCAACTAGTAGTAGTCGGTCCATCAGTGTATTCACCAAAAACAATAACTTGTGATTAAAAAAATTAAACCAATAACAAGTATTCGGCTAAGAATAAGTATTCGGAAATGATCTTCCAAACCTAAGAACTGATTGTACCAAGAACAAAGAGTATCCATAGAACTGAAAGTACCAAGAACTATAAAAACCCCAAAAACTGTAGCTAAGAACTAAAGTACCCATGAACTCAAAGGTGACCAGGATTAACTTTCCAACTTGAAGTCGTATATTTCAGGAATATTTTTCTAAAATCCCATGATTCAAATTCCAAACTAGAAACAACGAAGAGCGTGAAGAACATCTATCTAACTCTTTGTTTGCAAGTACACCTACTATATTGTTTGTTTGCTAGTAAAAACACCTCCAAAAACTCATTTGAAAATAACAGTTAGCTCGTTAGTAACACAAAACAAGTATAAACGGAATAATGATATTTCGAATTGATGGTACCAATTGTAAAGTCCCAATACCGAATCTTCAGAATATGATCGATGCCCATGATACTAACATGTAGAATATGCGGAATCTAAGCTACATGATAAATCAATAACAAGACCTAACAAATGAATATACTTTAAATATACATGTATTACCTACGTTTTATAACATTGATGTTCCCATTATGAATTAGTAGAATTTAAGGTATTAAAGAGTTTAACCTATATAAATAGAATAGCCTAGATCGAGGATCATTAAGCCTAACCGAGTACTAGCAAGTACTTAACCCATGTAGAGTATTCGGCTTAGGAAACATCGAGAACTCAAAGTACTCATTAACACCGAATTATTATGATGCGTTTGATACGTTACCCTGATCAGGGAAGGTATCTAAAATTGTTGATCTTGGTAGATCATAATTATATTATAAAATAAATAAGAAAGTACAAGAACAAAACTAAATTGAAAGTTAGGAGTGGGATATGGTTAAATAAAAAGGAGGAATGTTTAATGGGTTTTCATATGAAAGATGATGACTTGATACTGAACATATACAATGACATGTTAATATGCATTACTTATATATCGACAACATATTTAACTTACACAGCGCATATTAGCTATCGGTACAATCGGCTATTACGAGGGCATGAACATAAACCTAATTATCATAAAACCTTCCATGCTTTGCCTCCGTTCATATTGAATTTCTTTAGCCTACCGAAGAACATAATCACAATTAGAACAAGTTTTCCTTCGTCACTCCACTTTCCCGAGAACCCATACCACTTATTTTGACAACCACCATCTCGTCTCAATCGACGATCACAACTATAGCCAGTCGAGAATCCAACATTTCCATATGCACTGCAATATGTGTCATATAATCCCACGTTATTTTATTAATTTTTTTAATGTAATTTATGTTCACCACCCTACAAATCTCTCTCTAAAAGTTTAAATATCAACATTTTTAAAGAAATCGAGTTCTAACATTGAATAAACATCCAACGAATATACATTATATGTTTTCTTGGTATGCAATGAAACTCAGTTTATCCTTGATAAATGGTGGCGTAATGCAAACACACCCGTCCTACGGCGTAATGCAAACACATCCATCCTATGATTATCTGAAGTTTTATTTGCTAATACGAACAAAGGAATTAAAAATGATAAAAAAATGGTTTATGTTTCCTACACCAAAATAGTGTTTATTTGTACATTAGAAAATATTGAAAGATTAATTAGGGTACTTAATATGATATGCGAGTTCATGTTAATCAAGTTAATCTTCTAATCCGACTTTTTTTAAATAGTATGTTTTAAAGAAAAAAAGTGAAAAACGGTAAGGAAACGAAGAGAAAATGGATAGTGGTCTTACCGCGGTTTCTTCACAATAATTTTCTCCCCAATTATGTTTTGTCAGAAACCGACATTGTCAGGCGTGATTATTTGTTTACTCCTCCGGCCAAGCTCCTCATCCAGTAACGGTGTTAAAAAACGGTGTTAAAAAGTGGGTAAAGAAGAAACCGCCGGTGGCGCATAGTGGCGGTTCCTTCTTTTATAATTAAAGATGACAATTGCGGTAGCTTTAATTTTTTGTCACCACCAAAGGAGGAACAACCCCTGCCAATAGGGGTGTTCATGGTTCGGTTTCAAACCGCGAAACCGTCCAAACCGGTCTTCGGTTTGATTTCACGGTTGGTTTTTTTTCTAAACTTTCGGTTGGTTGGTTTCAAAATTTTCAAACCGTTGTGAACGGTTTGGTTTACGGTTTGTACCAAAAACCGGTCGTAAAAAACCGGACCGAACCGTATATCAATATATACACATA
>BJCO01464987.1:0-20951 GCA_018326465.1 Flaveria floridana | reverse complement strand
TAGACTATAACCTAGGAACCTTCATGTAGATTTGCATGCTTAAGCTTGTGTGCATTTATATATCTCATGTATGTGTTCCTCTTTACATGTTTGGTTATCCTTCTGTTCTGTGATCTTTCACCTTGTGCTTGAGCCCTTGTGCTCGTCCCTTATGAGATGCTTCCTATTGGATCTTCCGTTCCCTCTGCGCGCCAAGTTATCATAATCAAATTCGGGTATTGAAACCCGAAGAGATCTTCACAGATCATACATTGCACTTAACCTCAGATACTGAGACCGACCCGAGGAGGCTATGTCTGAGTCCTTTCAAGGACGCGAGATAGACAACCTCCGCCAGACTAAATGTGATTACATGTTTGGGATCAGTTGACTTGATGGATTATTATGGATATGATGTGAAGGAAGGTCAGATGTTATGTAACTGGATTAGGCATCATTCTCGGTACATCGTGGGTATGGTGGGAACGCTACGGGGAACCCTATATATAAACATCACCGGTATACCAAGAATATACTTGAAATGGGCTGCATGGTGATCTTGACTAACCGGAACATGAAACTTTGGAACTTGATAAGTGGAGTACTTGTGTATCTTAAGGTGACTAAAGCTTATATGTTACCTCTTTTATGAATAGAACATGCCGCCTCGAAGATCTACCCACAGCAATAGTAGCGGAAGTGAAGCCCCGAGGGGCAGAGGCAGAGGCAGAGGTAGACCTCCAAGAACAGGTGAAGGCCCTTCTGGCATTACTCAAGGGGCTGGAAACCCTGATATGGCAGCCCTAATTGCACAACAGTTGGCCGCACTAATTCCAACTATTGATGTTGGTTCAAGTTTATGTAGATGACATTATCTTTGGGTCAACTAATCCAAATATCCGTAAATATTTTGAGAAGCTGATGAAGAATAGATTTAAATGAATGCTATGGGGGAACTTAATTTCTTTCTAGGAATTCAAGTGAAGCAGGTTGACAATGGCATCTTCATAAGTCAGTCAAAGTATGTACAATACATACTTAAAAGATTCAACATGACTAAATGTAAGGTTGCAGAGACACCCATAACAAGAAACCACTCACTTGGATCTAATCTTGAGGGGGAGTGTGTAGATAAGCATCTCTATAGAGCTATGATTAGGTCTCTTATGTACATCACAACCAGCAGACCTAATATCATGTTTGCTACATATATATGTACAAGATATCAAGCCAACCATAAGAAATCACACCTGGTTGCTGTCAAAAGAATTATTAGATATCTCAAATATGCTCCTAAACTAGGCCTTTGGTATCTAATCGGTATTGTTAGAATTTGAATACATTGTTGTTGCTAGATGCTTTACTCAAGTGCTTTGGATTCAAAATCAGATGTTGGACTATTGATTCAACTTCAAGAAGACTCTAATCCACATAGACAACAATAGTGTTATCTCTATCATAGAGAATCATGCGTAGCAGTCCAGGACAAAAACACATTAATATCAAGTATCATTTAATTAGAGATAATTTTGAAAAGGGATTGACAAAACTAGTTAAAGTTAATGAAAATAAACAATATGTTGATCTGTTTACAAAGGCTTTTGATAAATAGATATTTAAATATCTTGTATCAGCTATTGAGATGATTAACTTTGAGTAGATTTTCTTAAATTTAACTCGAGACTATTTCTAAAACAGGTGTGTCCTAAGTTGTCTATCTTATCACTTACATAAGCCTAGTTTTGGAAATTTTTGACATATTTTCTCTCGGAAGACATTAAGTTGTCTTTTAAAGAACATTAAGTCTTCAAATTATATATCTACTTATAAGAAATTTACCTTCGGAAGAAATTTTGATATATTTTCCAAAGCATAAATATGCTTCTAAGTACTTGTGTATTTTTGAAGGATAATTTTCCTCCGAAACTAATTAAGCCTCGGAAGATTTATTCTCTTATAAATAAAACTTCTAAGTTGTAATATCTTCCGAAACCAAATATGTCTCAAAAGTAAAAACACTCTAAGTAGTTTTCTTTCGGAACAAATTTCCATAAAGCTCAGTAATATCTTCTGAAGTCAAATTAGCTTTACGGAAATTTGTTCTGGAAGAACAAATTACCTATTGCATCCGGATTTCAAAGTTTATCCTTTTAAAAATCCTTTTGCATTAACTTTGTCTCAAATCCATTTCATACATATATACACTCGGCGGTTTCCCCTATTTCACATTCCTTTTCATCTTCAAAATTCTATAACCTAAATTTAACCACAAACCACCCTTGTTCTTGTCTTACTTCACCACAAAGCTACCTCAAAAATGGCCAACCTTGATCAAAGAAACCAACCTGATTTTTCCATGCACTTACACATACAACATAATCAGGTTGCTCTATTGAACTCTGAGAAAGATCCTGGTTTCTCAGGGGTTTATCTATTCTTGACTCTATCCAACCATTTCACCTCCCTCATCATTGATCCTTACCTTTTTGAATATCAACTATTGGAAATCCGGCGAACCTGTCAAGTGGTCACCATGGATTGGGAGAAAACACTGTCTGCCACAGTGCAGTGGAGAACAATCTTTATCACTTCAGCCTCCATAAACACTCATCTTAGGTTGGATGATGTCAAAGATGACTTGTCCTTCCCCAAGTCTGTTGTCAACCACTCCTTCATGCAGATGGGTTATGAAGGTGATTACTCTATAAGAACTTCCAGGAAAGAGAAGGTCTACTCCTAGTGAAAGTACCTCCTCCATGTGGTCATCCACAGTCTATCTAACAAGCATGGAGGATGGGACCCAATTCCTAAAAACCTTTTATACATAGTTCATAGGATGTTTCAGGGGGTCAAGTTCAGGTATTCTCGGTTTGTCTATACAAATTTACTTGCTAACTTTGGCTCCTTAGAATACTATATGTTCCCTAGATATGTCCAGCACATTCTTAACGGTGAACTGGGCACACAATTTAGGGGAGAAGTTAATATTCTAAATTGGGACAGATAAAGCCCGACATCTTTAAAACTATAAGAAAGCCTATCATTGGCATCTCAAGGGTAGAAACAGTCCTTGTCCAAAAAATATTAGAGCTCATTGCTTAAGGTGACAACTTAGCAGCACCAGCTAATGTTGAGCCCACACCTTCTACTTCTCAACCACTGAAACAGCCTCAAATAACCATCACCTACATAAAAAAATCCAAACAAACCCCTGCACAAGCTACTCAGGTTTTGCAACCCCCTATATCCTCACCCATGCAGGAGGAAGTGGACAATGGAGCTCCCACTTTCCTTGAGTAGCAAACCACTCCCATCTCATCAAGGATCAGTGCTGAGGTTTCTCATGCTCAGCCTGATAAGATCACAACCCCAATAGTCTTAAGCATTCACTCAGAGTCTCAAAACTTTAGTGAACAACCTTCGGCGGAAAGTTACCATCCCCAGCCTCTAGACCTTAAACAACACATACCCAACCTAGAATTCTATGATGATGAAGACATGGGCTTTGGTGAGTACCATGAGTCTCTCTTCTCCACTCCTACTCAAGGACAGATGAATACTCCTGTATCACCCATGTCTGGCCCACATCATCCACCCACTACTGAGGTGGATCCCCCTGAACAATTTCAGGAGGTCCATATGGAAGAGGCTCTCACTTTAGCAAGTGACTACATCATTAAGACCTCAACCATGGCAACCCAGCCTCTTGACACTTCAACTGAAGTTGTCATGGTGCAGGGCAACTTCAGTAGCCAATAACAAAGTGCTAGTGATAAGAAAGAAGACTTTGATCCTATTGTCATCCCTCCCGTGATTCTTCTGATGAAGATGAGTGGAGTCTGAAACTAAAGGTGCAAAAACGTACTCAAACCTGCACCTATTTAGTTTCCAAGGTTAGTCGCCTGGAATCTTAGGTGTCTACCTTGCAAAGAAGGGTCAATGACCAGCAACTTGAGATCATCGATCTTAAGGGCAAGTTAGCTGAAAGACCACTCAGAAAGACTCAACCAGATCCACAAGAACCTGTGGATAAGGTGCACCTAACCTCCAGCTCACCTATGCAAGAAGGTGATGTTACCAAAAAGGGGGAGAAAGTCCTAGCAATCATAGAACCTAGGAGTTTTTATCATAGTATGGACATTAAGGATTCACCACCCTCACTTGCAATTATCCATACTCAACAGCCTCCTCAAGTCCATATTGATATGGACTCACTCATACAATGTTTGTTTGAGTAAGGTATTTTATGGGCTATGTCTACCCCACCCTATGATGCTGGGAATGAAATACTATGGTGGAGGTATGATGCTGATAGGAGAGCCCTAATACTACATAGAATTCAGGGGAAACAAGAGGTATTCAATTTTTAGACCCTAAGTATTATGACAGTCTTTCTCTAGTCCATATGTTACTTGCCAACCCAAGTCAAAACAGTCAAGCTGACAGACTGGCTGTAAAGATTAAAGATAGGATTATTGAAGAGTTCAGACATAGAAGAAGACAAAGCCTAACAGATAATTTCATTGGTCAACTGAGCGCCACAGAGTTGCTACTCAAGATCAAGGAAGAAAGGATGCAGAAAAGACTCTACAAACATGCTCCTACCCTCTCCTCAATTCAAGAAAGCACAAGACAGAGGCTGTGGCAACTCAACAAACTCAGGTAGACAATGAAGTAGATAGACAAAACATGAGAAGCTACCTTAGTGCCACAGGCCTCTATCAGGAATATGCACTCCTTCCCTTATATTATGAATACATAGAATTTGAGTACCTTAAGCTGCTTGAGCAACAAGTGATAAAAGAACAAAAGCTGCTAAGAGGAAGATGAGGGAAGAAGTTGCAAAGTCAAGAGACATCTTGCAAAAAAGGCCAAAAGAAGTTTGAAGATAGGCAGAGGATGATGAGCTTCTTGAAGCTGTATGATTCCTTGGAAGGAGGCTTGGTCTAATGTCTCTATCCACTATGGATGAGCACATTAGATGATGAAGTAGAAGATTAAAAGGGGGGAGCTTGTTGAGTTGCCTTCTCCACCAAGTCAAGCTTCTCTTGAAGTTAAGATCAAGGTTGAACCCAAGAGATAGCACAACCTGGATATAGTGTTTGACCATAGCCAACTTCACCTTCTGATCTACAGCAGGGTCCTGCTCCCTCTCCTCTGAACCTGTGAGGGAAAATGACCCAACTGAGAAAAACACATAAGAATAACCTGGTGTTGAAGACCAATCTTCTCAGTTAAAGTCTTCAAAGAGGAGGAAAAGTATGGCCATGAAAAGGGACACTAAGAAGAAGAAGAAGTCTAAGGCATCTACCTCCACACCTCATGATGAGTCAGGAATGCTCGATCATTCTATGCAAGATATCTATAAGATGAGAAGGTACTATGAGAGTCTGAGGGATCCTGGCCAATTGATGAAGAAAGAAATGGTCTTGATCCTGATGAGGACTGTCAAATGCTAAGTAACCTTCTCTATTTTGGTAGCATTAGCCTAGGGGGAGTTTGTAAGGTTTATACTTAAAGGCTGATGCAACCAAAGCAACCAAATAGCTTCCAGCATGCATGCATGAAGCATAGAGTAAAGTTATTTCAGAAGATTTTACACAACTCAGAGAAAATATTCTAAGTGTAAAATCTTCCTAAACCAAATACCAAAATTTTTCCAGAGCCAAAGATAAAGTCTTCCGAAGCTTTAAAGATAAAGTCTCCTGAAGCTTTAAAGAAAAATTCTTCCGAAAGCCAAAACACAGAAGACTGATTTGTTCAGAAGACAGAGAGAACATGCTTTCTCTAATCACTTTTCAACAAAAGCTGACCAACTTTCCGCTGCAACTCTGAAGACTCACCAACTTGTATAAGTTGTTGAGAAGGTCCATGCTTTTGTAAACTGTAGATTATGGTTTAGGGTCTGTATTTTTCTACTTTGTACCTTTTATCCTTTTTGTAATAGATTAGAATGTGAGCTATAGCATGTCATAGTCACAAGTCAAAAGGCAATCTGCCTTTTGACTGTACATTGATCTTGTTGTCTAAATTAGTGTTTTCAGTTGGTTTTCAAAGTATAGCCGGCTATAGGATATAGTATAAATTATCTTCGGTTCTTGTATTTATCTTTATGCTTTATAACACTTGTAATAGAACTTGAGAGCAAAGTACAACATTCTTGAAAAGCATACTTAACTTGTTCTTGTTCTGTGTTCTAACTATCAAAAAAATTATTTTTGATAGTGTAGAGAATGGTGTGAATTTTACTTGTATTTAGAGTGAACATAGTCGTTTGAATTTATAACAGTTAGAATTTATTGTCATTTTAATTATAGTCGATGGGTGGATGTTTGATATTTTACCATATTTTAAAAGATAAACATCATATTTTCAAGACAATTATTAAATATGTTGTTTTGTATTAGTTTAAAAAAATTATTTTAATCATGTAAATCCAAATCATAAGTTATTTCGTCAGTTAAAGTTTCCACCCCGGTCGACGGCACATGTAAAAACAAGGAGTACGTAGTTCAGAGAAATACTTTTAAATTTTTATTTTTCATAGGTGTCACCATTGTTGAAAACATGCAATTTTATCTTGATATTCACTTTATTTATTTGTAATTAAATATAGTTTATTAAAGGTCAGAGAACTTGTTAGATAATAAACCCTCGACAATCTTATAGTTGTGTTTTGAAACATCTCTAAAAATTGAGTTATACCTTAAATACATTCTCAACCTATGAGAGTTCATCTTAAAGGCTGATGCTAACCAAATATCTCTCAGCATTCATTTTGAAGTACAAGGAAGTTATTTCAGAAGATTTGACCAAAATAGAAGCCAAACACAAATTCATCCGAAGCCAAAATTAAAGTCTTTCGAAGCTTAAAGACAAAATATTCTGAAGCTTTAAAACTGATTTCTTCTTAATACTTAGAATACATGTGTCCTTGACACACTTTTGAAAAAGCTAAACAACTTTCTACTGTCCACTCTGAATACTCATCAACTTATACAAGCTGATAATTATCTCCATACTTTGTCAACTGGACATTATGGAGTCTGTGTGTGAAATTTTTAACTCTGGTACTTTTATTCTTTTTATAATATAATAGGATGTGCGCACCCTTTTTGGAATCGGATTCCTTTAAAACTGTTTTTCATAGGTCTTAAATGCTTGCTTTTCATGTTTTGATCTTGATGTCTGACTTTCTGATTAAAGACTGTCATAGTCACTTGTCAATTATCAAAAGACAATCTGCCTTTTGATATTACATTGATCTTGTTGTCTAGATTCGTGTCCAGCTGGCCTTTAAAGTATGACCGGTTGTTGAAGGATGTAGTATAAAGTATCTCATTGTATCAATCTTAAGGCTAAGACTTGTAACAATTGTAAAACAATTGAAAGCAATACACATCATCCTTGGAAACTAATTTCTTTATTCTAAGTGTTATTATCTATTGTTTATTGTTTCTTTTGTCTGGTTCCTTAATTCATTTATTAAGTGTGTATTCTCTAACTGTGAAACTGTTGCTAAACCATAACCGTTCCTGCACAACCCTCAAATAGAAAGAAAACAATTTGACCAAGCAAAAGGGATTGACTACTAGTCCAAGGATACACACAAGAGAAAGGGATTGACTACACAGATGTTTTTGCTCCTGTAGCAAGACTTGAAGCTGTAAGGATATTCTTTTCTCAAAGCTTCCTAATAGAAATTACCTTCGAAAGATTTTCAACTTTCAAGATAAATACTTTTTGGGCACTTTTTCAGATGTGGGACAGACATTTGAATTTTAAAGTTTATATTTTGGAATAACCTTGTCTCAAATCCAAGCATATAAATAGCATTTATAACGAATATCTCTCTCTCTTCTTACTCTTCATCTACAATTTTCTAGCCCTAAATCATCAATAAATGGTCAACCTTGAACCCCCAAAACCAACCAATTTTTGTCATGCACCTACACAGACAACACAACCAGGTTGCTCTGTTGTCCTCCTATAAACACATAGCTTTTTTCATGAATCTGCAACTTTCTTTCCCGTTTTTCATACCTCACCATTCTCAACATAGACCTCCTCTTTATGAATATCAATTGCTAGAGTTCTATAGGATCTGCCAGGAGGTCATATTGGATGGTGAGAAGTCACTATCTACCATGTTGCAGTGGAAGACAGTGTTCATCACTACAGGAACCATCAACCAACATATCAGGCTGGATGATAAAAATGATGAACTGTATTACCCCAAAGAGGCAGTCAACGGCTCATTACAGCTGATGGGCTATAAAGGTGACTTTTCAGTCAAGACCTTCAGATAAGGGAAGTTCTTCTCTCAATAAAGTACCTACTCAATGTTGTCATCTATTCTTTATACAACAAACATGTATGATGGGATCAAGTTCCTGAAAACCTTTCCCATATAGTCCATGGAATGGTTCAGGGGATCAAGTTAAGGTATTCACAATTTGTCTATACAAATTTACTTGCTAACTTATATTCCCTTGAATATTATACGTTTCATAGATATGTCCAGCGTATTCTCAACCATGAACTGGGCTCACAGTTGAGAGGAACAGGTAATATTATAAAATTAGGATAAATGAATCTTGACATCTTTAAAATATAAGGAAAACCACTGTTGATTTTTATAGGGTAAAAACAACCAGTCTAAAAAATATTAGAGCTCCCTGCTCAAGGTGACAACTTGGCAGACCCAGCCAATGTTGAACCCACACTTTTTTTATTTTCAACATCCACGCAGCCATAAATCACCATCACCTACCAGAGAAAATCCAAACAAGCCACTACTCAGTTTATTTAAATTAAGCAGACCCCCATATACTCTCCCATGTAGGAGGAAGTGGAACCAAGAGCTCCCACTTCCTCTGAGTAGCAGACTACTCCCATTCCATCTATGATCAGTAGGTTACTTCTCAGTCTGATGAGCTTATCACCCAAGCCTCAAGCCTTCATCCTGAGTCTCTAAACTTAGATAAACAACCTTCAAAGGAAAGCTATCACCCCCAACCGTTAGATCTAAACCAACAAATCCCAAAAGTTGAATTTTATAATGATGAGGATATGGGATTCAGTGAGTATCATGAGTCTATTTTCTCCTACCCTACTCAAGTAGAGGTGTGCTCCTACTACTCCCATATCTAGCCCAAATCATCCACCTACTATTGAGCTAGACCTCTCTGAACAAATTCAAAAAGTTCATGTGAAATAGTCTCTCACTTTTGAAAGTGACTACATACTTAAGGCCTTAAAAACGACAACCCAGCTACTTGACACTTCTTATGAACCAGTCATAGAGCAAGGAAAATCCAGATACCGAGTAAATATATCTGGTACTGAGATGGATGACTCTGATTATGTACTCTCATCCCCACATGATTCTTTTGATAAAGATGAGTGGAGTGTACAACTAAAGGTGCAAAAATTTATGAAAACTTGCATATATCTAGTCTCCAAGGTTAGTCACCTGGAATCTCAGGTGGCTATCTTACAAAGACAGGTGCTTAGTCAGCAACATGAGATCACCGATCTCAAAGGCAAGTTTGCTGAGATGCTGGTCATGCATGCTCAACCAGGTCCATAAAAACCTGTAGATGTGATAGAACTAACATCTTGCTCACCTGTGCAAGTAGATGATGCTACAAAAAAGGGGAGAAAGTATTCACTATAATCATAGAACTTTGGAGCAGTGCTCAGATTATAGACATAGAGAATTCACCACCCTAACTTGTAATTGTGCAGACTCAACAACCTACTCAGGTCCATATCAATGTGGATGGAGGTATGACACTAATAGAAACGCCCTGATGCTTTCTAGATTTCAGGGTCAACAAGAAGTATTCAACATCCATACCCTGGTATTCTATAAAAGTTTTCCTCTAGTTGACCTGCCACTTGTCAATCTAAGGCAAAACAGACAAGCCGACAGGTTAGCTGAGAGGATACAAATGAAGGTGTCTAATGAGTTCTAAGAGAATAACAAGCTTATATAGACAGAGGCTAGCAGGAAAAACAATTGGTTAAGTGTATACTGAGTTGGACCCTAAGATTAGCTTCGAATGGGAAATCTTAGTTGAATACCCAGCTGTAGAACCTGCAAACCTTGTGATTCATACTCCTTCAGCACCCATTACCTTCAGTGAGACACTAGTTGGAGATTGTGTCTCCCAGCATCTACTTGGCCAGAGCTCAAGTGTAGAACCAGCTCAAAAAAACCAAAGTTCTATGCTCCCTAAGTCACACAGGCCAGTGATTGACAAATGAAAGAAAGTCTTAACTTCTGAGGATATTAAAGAGGAGAAGAAGGAAAGGAACAGTAAGACAAGGGAAAAAAGAATGATAGAGACACCTAACTTCAGCAGGCTGTAATCAGGGCTGCTCATAGGCTAAACACTTAGAAAGATAAGTTAAGGGTAGCAAGATTGAACTACCTGGGAGCTATAAAATACAATATAGATGAACTAATCTCTTTTCCCTTATAGGAACCTAATAAACTGGCTGACAAAGAGGTGTCAAAAAATAGGAAAAAGGCTAAGCATGCTACTTTACTGCTCAAGATCAAAGAAGAAATAAAGAAAAGAAGATTATATAAAGCCATTGTGCTCTCTCCAGTTCAAGAATGGCCTGAAGTATAGTCCGCGGTTGCTGAGGAATAATCCAAAGATAGAAATCTTTCGAAGCCAAAAGTGAAGTATTTTGAAGCTTGAATACAAAGTCTTCCGCAGCTTGAATATTGATTTCTTCCGAACACTTAGAAGACATCTCTCTCTGACATACTTTTGACAAAAAACTAAACAATTTCCGCTAACAGTTCTGAATACTCATCAACTTATACAAGTTAGTGATTATGTTCATACTTTTATCAACTGTGCATTATGGTGTCTAACTTTCTACTCTTGTACGTTTATCATTTTTGCAATATAATAGGATGTGAGCTATGATATGTCATGGTCACTTGTCAAAAGGTAATCTGCATTTTAACTTTACATTGATATTGTTTTCTAGATTAGTGTCCAGTTGTCCTTCAAAATATGACCGGCTGTAATATGTAGTATCAAGTATCTTATTGTATCAGTTTTATGACTAATCATTGTAACAATTGTAAAATACTTGAGAGCAATATAATCATTCTTGAAAATCAATCTCTTTGTTCTAAGTGTTCTTATCTTTTGTTTGTTGTTTTTTTTTGTCTGGTTTCCTATTTGATCTATTAAGTGTGTATTCTCTAACTGTGAAATTGTTGCTAAACCATAACCGGTCATGCACAACCCTCAAACAGAAACGAAACAACCTGACCAAGCGTCGCAAGACAATGATGAAATATTTGAAGTGTTTCTTTTTGTCGCAAACAATATGAAATATTTTCTAAGTTGAATTCCATCTGGACAGTACATCCTAATTGGGTCCTAAAGAAATGAAATTCGTATCGTTACATATTTTCCTATAATTTAAATATCCTTTTTTACTAGTTTCAAAAATGTTACGGAACATATTTTTAAAAGAAATTTTAAGTTCATCAGCTTTCGAAAGCCAAGCCCATTTTGCACAACTATATTAATAGTATGTGCAGTACCTTATAAATGAAAACGATGTCACAAATCGGTTTATATTTTAATTTTAATTTAATTATTTGACAATGATTGTATTGTTCGAGGCGTCATTAAGTGACACTGAGAAAATTTTGTTTACAAGATTTTATTACATAATCTAAAACTTGAAATTAATGTTCACTAATATGCAAATATGCAAATAATTCAAACGTAATTGCATGTTTCACCATTTGACACGTGCTTGAATCTACCCAATGGATAGTGACGCAAATGTACAATTCCGCTAAACCATGTGGAGGCAACCAAACATCTGTAGTTAAGTTCACACCAGTTTCTAAATTTTCAAATAATATTTTTCTAATCATTTTTACGGTTTCCAATATTTCAAACAATCACGCCTAAGTGTAGTGCGAGTTACAATGAGTGTAACGTAGTTGGAAAGTTTTATTGAATCAATCTTGTCAACCGAGGGTTGTCGAAGTGGTTGAACGACAAGCCTTCTTGAAGTATGAACTTTGTCATTGTTCCCGAACCATATTTACGTTGAAGTTTCATATACCACCATCAGTTCTGATTGTTGTTTGGCCTTGAGCCGGTGTAATTTTCAACGACTTGCGATATCTTGTTAAATGATTTCTCAAAGTCGTGTTAGAGTTTGGCTTGAAAACATACCACAAGCCTTGCATCAAGCGTTGTTGACCATTCGATATTTCACATAAATCAAATTGCACCAAAGCTATTTGTTTCACGTTGTTGATATAATCCTCACAATGATAGCTTCGCTTGAGGATGCACCGGTTGAAACGGATGATTCGGAAGACATATCAAAAGATAAGAAGACTAGAAAGTAGAGTAGAGTGCTTAAATGATAGCGTTTTTTTAGGGTGTTTTTAATGAGTGTTTTGATCAAATCAATACACCAACTACCTATTTAATATATGGGCAAAAATGTCAAAAGAAGTTGAAAAAAAGAGTCAAAAATGACCCCAAACAGTCATATTACCGTTTAAAAACAATCAAAAAGAACCCAAACGTTCGAAACTGGATTGAACCCAGGTTGAACTGGATCAAGTTGAAAACAGGTTGTGGTGAACCTAAACTGAAACAGGATTGTGCTATAAAAATACAAACCGGTTTGGACCTTACAGTTTGAAACGGGTTGGACCTGGTTGAGTGACCACCAGATTGAACCCGGGTCGGGTAATTAGGTCGGGTCGGGTAATTGGGTCGGGTCGGGGACCCAGTTTCTATGTGTACCTCTACCATGAGGTATTGTGGTCTCGTGAAGAAAATCTTGTATTATGGAAAAGCAAGAAAATCTTGGTAACAATTCAAGTGACAGAATCTTGCCTTGTGCCAGGTATGTATTTGCTTAGTGAGATTGGATTTGCTCAAACCAAGCCAACAAACTTGTAGTGTGACAATGAAACTACTACTTATATTGTTAACAATCGAGTTTTTCACAAAATAACTAAACACATGAAGTTGATTGTCATTTCAATCGTAATAAACTTGAAGATAGAACAATTCCACAACTCATGTCAAAAGTGGGAATCGCTAGATGACATCTTCACTAATGCGATGCAAAAACTTGACATGCAGTATTTGATATATAAGGGGCGGTTACTATACAAAGTGTCTTTTTCGTGCGAAGCATACGAAGTTTTGGTGTGGAATTATTACGCAAGAACAATAATAATCACGCAAGAAGAAAGTATAATTACGCAAGACAAATTACATTCGTGTGGAATTATCACGCAGAGATGAAATTATCACGCAAGAATACCTTCTTGCGTAATATTCAACTTTTGCGTGATAATTCCATCTCTACGTGATTAATTCTTACACTTGCGTTATAATTCCACTTGTAACGTTTATTCTTGCGTGATAACTTCGTATGCTTCGCACGAAAAGAACACTTTATACCATAACCTCTCTCTTGACATATATGCTCCAGCTTGGAGGGGAGTGTTAAATAAGATAAAATATATATGATAAGATAAAATTCCATGTTGTTTACAATTGAGATAGGCAACCGAGCTAGATTAGCCTTCTCTCTCTATATAGCATGTACATAACAAGTTTACAATTGAGATATATGAAATAAAAATCATCTTTGCTTATATTCAATTTCAGTCATTTGCTTTTACATCTATTACTTGACGAGTATTTTGTGACATCTAAGGTTGTTTCTTGTAACCTTACAGCGTCATGCTTGCGTCTATTCTCCTACTCTCCTAGTACTCGTATTCCTTTAAAAATAATCTAGTAATACTCTCAAAGAATTACTTTTTACTATTTATATTTCTATATAAAATGCAATAAAAAGTTATACTCTCAAAGAATTACTTTTTACTATTTATATTTCTATCTAAAATGCAATAAAAAGTTTAACATCGAGTTGCTGCAACATCCCCTGCTCTGTTTAAATGAAAGCAAGCAGCATATGTCAATTGGAGGTCATAATAATAAAGCAATTGAAAAGAACAAGAGAAGGTGCAGGTTGATGAATACTGTAATTATAAAACAAGAATGATTCAAATATATTATTCTTGGCTGCATCAGTCTCCCATTTTTATATATCAAACATTCAGCCTAAATAACTTGAAAATATGACAGAAAATAAAACTTTATTGAGCTTCAAATCAGAATATAAATAAATGAATTCAAAGACCCTACAATCATCTAAACAAAGGAAATTAATTGTTGAAAGAAAACATATTCTATCTACTTAAAAAAGATTTAGAACTTAATACCTCCATCAAAGGGGGATTCCTCATTGGTTGCCATTCTAACAGGTCCCTTCACCCTCGATTTCTTCAAAGATAAATCAGCTGTGACCAAACCCTTTTCCAACCAAGCACAGAAAATGAATCTTAAATTCCAATTCCGCCTCATATATCAAGGCCCGATGAATTTTACTCGAACCGAATGGGGTGGTGAGTTAACTATAAAAATGGTAAAAAGATAAATAAACAAAAATTGTATAATTGTAATTTTGAAATATACTGAGACAGGAGAGAACGACCAACCGGCTCTAAGTGCAGCGAAAACTTGCCAGCTTGAAGTTAGAAGACTTGCAATCATGTGTTAAAAGAATATGTAGCAGGGCAACTTCCCAAAACACTTATACATACAACATGAAGATGGGCAATCTATGAGTCGTAGATTGCACTTTAATATTACCAATAATCACCACAAGAACATACACCATCCTTAAAATTATGAAACCGATTAGAGTCCCTCACAATGATTTCCCTCTCAGTGATTCTAGATATGTACTTGGTGGCAGTATGACAATCCCCACATACCCGCAAATTCTTAAATATTCTAATAGGCGTTCGTGCAGGAGTATTAATAATTCCATATGCAATTGCCAATCTCTCACTATGGCTTGTAAGAATATGCTGCTTTTCATCCTCCTCGACATCCTGCAACACAAAACTATAATCGGGAATATACCCAAGAATCTTCATTTTTGCCGTTAAATATTCCAACTCTTCGTATATTTGATCACATTGGGGATGCGATTGATTCCCAGTGTAAAAAACCTCCATTTTATTGTTTAATTCAATGGAGCTCCAGCCAGGAGTCTTCTTTAATCCCTTAATGGTAGCCAATGATCTAACTGTATTCACACCATCCCACTTGCCAGCATTCGCGTATATATTCGACAACAAAACGTAATATCCAACATTATTTGGATCAACTTCTAACAATCTATCTGAAGCCACCTTACCCAAATCAGCATTTCCATGAATCCTACAAGCACCCAAAAGAGCACCCCAAACCGAAGCATCAGGCTGTAAAGGCATACTTTTTATAAAATCATATGCCTTTTCTAATTGTCCAGCCCGACCCAACAAATCAACCAGGCACCCATAGTGCTTTAAGCTCGGTTTGATCCCGTAGTCATGTTGCATCACATTGAAGCACCACTCACCCTGCTCAACTAAACCCGAATGGCTACATGCTGATAATAAGGAAATAAAAGTTATAGTGTCGGGCTGAACCCCATAATCGAGCATATTTCTAAATAGCTCTAGAGATGTTTCTCCATGTCCGTGTATACCAAGACATGATATCACAGCATTCCATGGGACTGAACTCTTTTTTGGCACTTCAAAGAATAACTTCATTGTATCTTCCACTTCCCCACATTTTCCATAGAGATCAATCAGACATGTTCCAATGAAGACATCCAAAAGTAGACCCATTTTCAAGACCCGCCCGTGGGTTGTTGTCCCTTCTTTTAGGGCTCCAATATGAGCATACGCCGGTATGATGCTAGCCCAAGTTCCTTGGTTAGGTGTGACATATTCGGTTTCTAACATCATATGGTACACTTCAATGGCTTCATTTGCAAGACCATTCTGACCGTACCCTGTAATCATTGTGTTCCAGGAAACTACATCTTTAAGAGCGATCTTATCAAACAATTTGCGTGCAGAATCAACGTCTCCCAGTTTTGCATACATGTCAACCACTGCATTCCCGATTATTACATCCTTTTCAAACCAACTTCTCCTTAGTATGAAACCATGGACACATCTGCTGCATTGAGAATCACGAGACTGAGCAATACTCGAGGCAACACTTACTAATGTTAACAAATCAGGCTTAAATCCATTCATTTGCATCTTGTGAAAGAAGTAAAGTGCAAGATCTGGATTATTGTTCTGCTCATAAGCAGCAATTATTGAATTCCATGATATCAAATCTCTCGTCACCAAACTATCGAAAACCTTCTGTGCATGATCTAGTTCACCAAATTTTGCATAAAAGTTTATGAAAGCATTGCCAACAAACAAATCATGTTCCAATCCATGTTTAATTACATACAAATGTGTTAATTTTCCTTGCACCATATCATCCATTTGTGCACAAACAGGAAGAATAGTGGATACCGTTACAGAATCCATTTTAATCCCTTCAATTCTCATCTCTTCCAAGACCTCCAATGCCTTTTCACCTTTTCCATTCTGACAAAATCCCGATATTATAGCATTCCAACAACCCATATCTCGAAAGGGCATATTTTCAAATATTAGGTACGCAGCGTCAAACAAACCAAAACGACAGTACATATGCACCAAAGAAGCAGCCACAAATACATCCCATTCCAAACCTGTTTTTAAAATCAACGAATGTATTCTACTCCCTTCATTTAATTTCCGACATGCTTTTAGTACAGGTGGAAAAGTATAAAAATCAGGCTTAACTTCACACTTCAGCATTTTGTATAAGCAATTTACAGCATCACTTGGAATGCCATTGCGGACATAAGCAGATATAATAGAATTCCAGGTGTAAACATCTTTTTCTGAAATTTGATCAAAAGTTTGTTGACATAAAGTGATATTACCAAGATTGGAATAAAGATTGAGAAGTCTGGTAGAAATGAATAAGCTTTGGACCTTCCCCAACACAATAAGTAATGCATGAAGGCGTTTGGCGAGGAGGGTACTCGTGCTTGAGTGAAATAGAACGTCGATATCAATCTCCCGCTCATTGCTCCCACTTTCATTTATTGGTGTTTGAATAAAATTTGGAATAGTGGAATATGATGTATGAAGACACCGACTAGAACAAAAAGGTTTTGGAAAATAGTTACTTATACAGTTTGGCAGCGATCTGGAAGAGAAAACACAACAAATCAAGTCAGCCAACATAAATCTGCAGCAACTATGAAAACAATACTCCAACTAAGAACTATAAAGAAGTTTGCAGAAAAAACATAAGCAATGATAGTGTTGTTCTGAGACTAGTTCTTTGACATTGAATTGAAAGTGCCAAAATAAAAGCGAATACATATTTATGAATTAGAGGAACCAAGATAAGATCTTTATAATGTGAATCATACAGATTAGAATATAATAATAATAAGTTAAGATCATGATAGGTGACAAGAACAAGAGTCTTACCTACCTCCAATAAGAAGCCTGAGCATTGGAGGAACAGCTTCTGGCACTATATAGAGTTCAACTCTTCAACACATATCAGTGATGAATACAAAGCTGCCAATTCAAACAAGTAAAAAGACCTCATGTTATTTTTCTGCTTGGAATACTGCTAACATGATTTCTAGAACTTTATATCTGAGGATGTATTTTAAAAACCCTGTATCGAGCTAAAGTGCTAAACTGAAAAATGACACAAGTTCTCCTAAAAAGGCAGCTAGAATTAAAATCTTATTAGAAGTTTAGAACTGTTTTTTTCTAATTCTTTCCTTCAAACAAGACATAATTAAGAGTTTAAAAATTGCACAATAATCCACCAAAAATTGGCATAACTCTCAAAATATTGCAACTACAAAAGCAACAAACATTGATTATATACACAATGTAGAAAGATGTTTAAAAAGTACGATACAATCAATCTTACCAGAAAATTCATAGTAATTTAACCAAATAATGAACTAAAGATGCAATTATTCAATTTGATAATCAAGAGATCACACATAATTCCTTTATAAGATGTAACCTTTTATTAAAACTAAAAGCCTATATGCATCAATCACTACCATTAGACTCCAATTACAAAAACTCATAAAAACCTAGCAATAAAGATGTAACCTTTGGTCCCAAACAAGTTGAATTCGAGACAACCAACTTCCACGTAAAAATAAACCAGTTGTTGACAAACCCTAATAGCAAAAAGAGGCAAAAACTTTACAAAATCAAATTCAAGTAGGCATACGGCTTAAAATCCTAAAACCCTGATATAAAACCCTACAAACATTGATTCGAAGCAACTAAAACCTATGACACTGAAACCTTTACATTGACCTGAGAGTTAATACTTTTATAAAAAACAAATCTAACAACAAAATCTTTGGCGAATTCATTGATTCAAAACTAAACTTCGAGCTACAAAATTGTTACCTTACAGCAGCAACAAAATCTTAGAACTAGTGGATCTTTGAGCAGTTATAGGCAGCAGAAGAGATGAATAAGTCGGCTGCGATGTCCGTCGTGGAGAACCGACAGCACGGCGGAGAAGAAAGAGGAGACGGTGGCGGAATGGTAAAGCCGGTGAAAGTGCTAAAGAGTTTCAAGTTATCACAAATTTCTATTCTAACCCTCCATGTTTTCATATATGACAAAAGTTTACCCTTCATAATCAGAAAACAAGAAAAGAAAAATAAAAACATTTGGGGGCATTCCGAGAATCGAACTCGGGACCTCTCGCACCCGAAGCGAGAATCATACCACTAGACCAAATGCCCTTGATTGTTCTTACTATTTTCTGAAATGATATTTGAAGAAAATCCTGGGGACTAATTTTTCTTCCACTAGTTTTTGTTTCTCTAAATGAGAATTTCATACACTACATCCGGATTAAATCAAACACTTTCATTGAGTGTTTTTTACGATGATCTTCTTGAATTGTAAACAAAATTACATTTTCTCTTTTAGGTATAGTCTGTAAATCGATGGACATTTAAATGCGAGTCTTCGAGGAAAAAAAACAGATATATTGTGAAACTATCTTTACTCACTTTAATTTGAGTATTTGTTTCTTGATCCTTTGAATATCTGCTCTAAGAAACCATTTCGGATTTATTTGCTGGACATTGTTGCACGAAGGAATTCAGTTATGCATTTCTTGAAACAAATGATTGCAATAAAGTAACAAGTATACGGGCAAAAAGCTGCAATTTTTTCCTTGATAGCAAACCTTATCATAATAAAAACAAAATTTAGAGATTTAGAGACTGACAAGTTATTATTGTTGATAATGTTAGTGTTATCAATAATTTTAATGTTATTGAATTAACTTATTGATATGATAAATTATCTTATTTGATTAAACGGGTTAGGTTACGCAGAAGTGTGAGCGCGTTTTGCACTAATATAATTAGTTGTATATACTATATAGAATGAATTATTTGGGTTTATTTCATTATTATTCGGCTTGGTTATTGGGCCAAATTGTTGGCTTATATAATATGAAGGTTTTTTTGGTTAGAAATGAAGCCCAATATGTATTGTGGGTTTTGTTGGTGGATTTATAAAAAGCTATAAAAGTAGTGTTTCATTCCTTTTGAATCTGATTAAACATTTCATATGTACAATCAATTGGTGCAATTTGATAGTGTTTCATTTCGTTTCTGAGATGTATCCAAGGTATCAAGTTTGTCTATTTTAGTTTCCTTCGTTTAGTTCATCGATGGTGTTTTGGTTCCAAATTGCTCGATTCAAAGGTACTTGTTCCTGTTTTATAAATTTTAGAAGATAGTGTTTTGATTTTCGTTACCAGATTGCAACAAAGATCAAACCAATCGAGATTTGGGTATTTTTTGATTTGGGATTTAAAGTGCTTTATACCATCGAAATTGGAGAATGGTTCGTAACTATTAATCAAATGATATTTGATAATTGATTGCCTCTGGGTGTCTTAGATTGAGAAATGGGGTTAGTTTGATCGAGATTGATGGTTATTTTCCTCAAGAAATGGGGTTTCTTAATAAGTGTGAGGCGCACCATCTCAAAACCAGCAACCGACACACAACCAACTATCACAAGTTATAATACAAAGCAAATGCAAGCATGAAGGAACTAAAAAAGTGTAAAACTATTAAATTGAGTGGTTATATACTAAGAACCACAACCATCTACTTGTAGTTATTCAACTGGAACAAGTACAACAAAGTCTATCTAAATCATTCATTCAAGGGTTTGAGATCTATGACTAAATATAACCATCGACTTATAATACATGGTTGTGTCATCTATTAAATTGAGTAGTTATATACTAAGAACGACAGCCATGTGCTTATAGGTATTCAACTGGAACAGGTACAATAAAATCTATCTAAATCGTTCATTCAAGGGTTTAAGATCGATGACTAACTATAAAAATCGACTTGCAATACTATAGTTATGTCATCTAATTGGATATCAAGAAGTAAGAAGCAAGACGAACAAAATCGATGTTGCAGATGAATAGAGGATCTTCTTCTTGTGAAGAGTTAATGTTGTTCCATTACTTATTAAACTGCCTGGATGACATCACTTCAGAAGTTAGTTGCTTATTAGAATCGAGTATGTCATCAGAAGTGTGCACTCAATCGAAAGCTATCTTGTTCTTTAGAAAGATTTTATGCATCAGAAGTACATAGACTCTTGGAAGCTCATATTTTATGAGAAGGAAACTGTTTCTTTAGTAGTTGGACTGGCATTCAAAAGCTTTGATCTTTGGAAGCATTTTTTAGCTAACAAACTTATTAAGAAATAAATATGTTTTGAGTAACTTCAGCATCAAATATTCCAACAAATACTTATAGCTTTGACAGGGTTTTACATTCAAGTCGGAATAAAACACGTAGTTCATAAAATTGGTTAGTGTGGGACCTTTTAAGATAATATATAAATAGTAACATTGCTATAGGATTGATGATCCTTATCTAAT
>BJCO01464986.1:0-17784 GCA_018326465.1 Flaveria floridana | reverse complement strand
TCTTTAGAATAAAAATATAATTTTTATATTTTTGAAAATATCTTCTCTAGAGGTCGCTGTATGATCTTAGGGTTGCTAAGGAAACATATAAAACTTAGGATTACCTAAATAATCTCTTTTATATGAATCCTCAACAATCATAGAGAAGATAGACAAAGTAGAGAAAGCTGTATTTTGTAATCGTGTTAATTATGTAATGACTTTTATGAATGAATGAGAATGTATATTTTAGTAATTCCGCTGCGTTGTTTTATGAATATATATTATATGTATATATTACGTGCGATGAACCACCAACAGTAGGGCGCCCGGCGACCGGGGCCTTACAGGTCTTGATCCTATGAGGACTGTCAATATCTGAATAACCTTCTCTGCTTTGGTAGCATCAGCCTAGGGGGAGTTTGTAAGGTTATATTAGAAAGGCTAATGCAACCACAGAGCTTTTAGCATGCATGAAATGATGTACAAGGTAGAAGTTACTTTAGAAATTTTACACACTTTATAGAAAAATATTCTAAGGGTAAAATCTTCTGAAGCCAAAGACCAAATCATCCGAAGCCAAAGATGAAGTCTTCCAAAGCTTCACAGACAAAGTCTTCTGAAGCCAATGAAGTGAAGACTGATTTCTTCCAAAGACACAAAAGACATTCTTCCTCTAATCAACTTTTGCATAAAGCTGACCCACTTTTCGCTGCAACTCTAAAGACTCACCAACTTGTATAAGTTGATGAAAAGGTCCATGTTTTTGCAACTATAGATTAAAGTTTACAGTCTGTAACTTTCTACTTTGTACTTTTTATCCTTTTTGTAATATATTAGGATATGAGCTATGTCATGTGATAGTCATAAGTCAAAAGGCAATCTACCATTTGACTGTACATTGATCTTGTTGTCTAGATTATTGTTTCTAGCTGGCTTTCAAAGTATATAGCCGACTGTAGGATGAAGTATAAAGTATATTTGGTTCTTGTATATTATCTTATGCTTTGTAACACTTGTAATAGAACTAGAGAGCAATATACAACATTTTTAAAAACCATACTTATCTTGTTCTTGTTCTTTTGTTTTGTCTCATTACTTGTGTTCTTAGTATCTTCTATATTAACCTCGTTCCTATTTGATTTCTTAAGTGTTCTAACACTATCCTAATTGTGAGACTGATTGTATTGACCACCCTTAACCGGTCCTGCAGAAAGTGATGAAAGTATGTGTTGGTTTACCCCTTTACACCAATTTTTCGAGAGTGTTTGCATCATTTGCGACTAAAAGTCTTTGAACTACTAGAATCTAATTGGGACCAAACAATGAATCTTTTTGTTTTAACATTGTGCTATATGTAACATTTGATCCATTTCAAATTATAAAACCCAAATCCATTTGGGGTCTTTATGTAAAAGTGAATTGTCGTTTTCCTCCGTGTGGTTTGGTCAAATTTAATATCTTTATCCAAAAACATTTTACTTGCATTTGGCTACTAAAGGTTTAAAAAAGTTGCCATTTTCATATAAAAATGTTAACTCCATTGTCTTAAAGTGTTAAATATTTATCGTTAAAATGGTACAGATGTAAATTTTTAGTTAAAAATGAAATCTTAATTTATGTCTACGTGTTGCAGATAAAATTTGTTTCACATAATTTCTATTTTTGGATTAAAATTGTAACTTTTTCAAGCCTTTGGGAGGCAAATGTAAGAAAAAATCTTTTTGATAAAAATAGAAAATATAACTAAACCACGGGTAGTAAAACAACAATTCATTCTTCATGTAATCAACTATTATTGTTTAATCATTTTGGAAATTATTATGTTCAATCACAATTAATATTATTATTTATTCAATTTATGATGCTTTTATAAATTTAAAGTAAACATTTATAAATTTATAGAATTAAGTTATTAATAATGAAATTTAATTATGAAGTTATAATAAATAATTAAATTACAAAGTTACAAGATTTATAAAGTTTATAAATTTTTTTAAACAAATAATTTGATAAATTATTATAGATAGGATTTTAATAAATTTAGGGTTTAAATGGTAATTAGCTTTTTATTTATTGAACTTTATTTTGTTTTATATCGTTTTCACATTCCGTTCATAACCCAGTTTGAAAAACTTCTAATTTACCATTAACATTATTCATAATCCTCTTCAAACGTCAACTATAAAAACAAACTTGAGCCCTCACTTTTACTTTATTCATTTTCTAAAAATTCTTATTAACAAAGATTTCTTTCATCCTTTAGTTTTGACCAATTCTTGTATAAGTAATTTGAAAAAAAACTTAAGTGTTAAGGTAATATTGTGTTGCTTTTACATTATGCATTTTTTTATGTTATTTCATTGTTTTTATTTTGTTTTAATCTAAATAACCATCCTAATATCTAAACATACATTATATTGTTGTAAAATGGATGTAAGATATATAAATGATTAATAAGTCTACCAATAACTTGATTCACTTATTATCCTTATGACTTTATATTCTCACTTTTATTATTTCTTCTACTAAATCTCTTTTTATTTTAATCATGATCATTTGATCATTAACTTAATATTCACTATCTCTCTAAGAATCACTAACATGTCTAAATCAATGCAAGACCAGTTAAGAAATGGTCAATACAATCAGTCTCATAATAGGGAGAGAGTTAGAGCACTTAGCAGATTAAATAGGGAACCGGGGTTTTAAGAGTTAGGATGCAAAGAACAAAAGTAAGTAAAGAGACAGAACTTAACACAATATATATAAGGTTTTAAAGGATGATGTATATTAATCTCAAGTTCTCTTACAAGAGGTACAATGCATAAGAAATAAGTTACAAGACATTGAGATACTTTATACTACATCATAAAACCGACCATACTTGGAAAGCCAGTTGGAACATTGAAAGACAACAAAATCAATTTAGAGTCAAAAGGCAGATTGCCTTTTGACTAGTGACTATGACATTCCATAGCTCACATCCTAATATTATACAAAAAGGATAAAAGTACATAAACTATAAAGTTACAGGCAAAGACCTTAATGTACAGTTACAAAAGCATGGACCTTTTCACCAACTTATGCAAGTTGGTGAGTCTTCAGAGTTGCAGTGGAAAGTTGGTCAGCTGTTTTAAAAGTACATCAGAGAAAAGCATGTTCTTCTAAGTCTTCGTAAGAAATCAGTCTTCACTTCATTAGGCTTTGGAAGACTTTTTCTTTGAAGCTTCGGAAGATTTGATCTTTGGCTAAAGATTTGATCTTTGGCTTCAGAAGATTTTATACTTAGAATATTTCTTGTGCAAAGTATAAAGCTTCTGCAGGAACTTTTAGCTTCTGAAGATTTTATACTTAGCATAATTCTCATGCAAAGTATAAAACTTCCGTAGCAGTTCTACTTGGTACATTGGTGCATGCATGTAGGAAGCCATTCGGTCGCTTTGGTTGCATCAGCCTCTATAGAAACGTTACAATCAAGCAACGACACATTAACAAAAATTAAGACTCCATTTCCATATAAACAGTTGTGGCGCGGCATTCGGTTATTCCACAAAATTATTTCCTTAAACGATTGCTATACCAAAGTATTGAAACATTCTTCATAACTCAAATGGGATCTAATACAAAATATATCAGCACATTAAGATTCGTTCTAACCCATTTCACACTGTAATAATTTTAAAAAGTGCACATAGTGTCTTACTAGAAGCCTGGTAGAATGTAGTCTAAATTTAATAAACCATAATGTTAGACTTAACAAGTGCATTAAAAGGGCTTGCCATAAGAAAACATAATGTGTTCTAACATTCAAACAATCATTAACTAACACATTACTATCATTAACATTCATAACATACACCAATGTAGCTTAAATTTCTTTTCAGGATTGTAGATAAAAAGAAATTTTTGCTAAGTGTCTACAATGGATGAAGACCTTCCACAACGGATGAACAAGAGTCTGCAGCGGATGAAGAAAAGCTTCTAAGTGTCTACAGCGGATGGGTAGTCCACAACTGATGAACTGTCCACAGCAGATGTTCATCCACAATGGATGAACGCTCGACAATGGACATCTAACAAGTCAAGACTACATCAAATGTTCACAGCATACAACATCTAAGACACAATGGATGGCTTATCAATCATTCACAGCGGACGACTGATCATGCACAGCGGATAGTCTATAATCCACAGCAGACAACGTATATACTTAGGATTATTTATGTAATTTTGTTTTACATAAGGGTAGTTTAGTAATTGTAAATAGCTTTTTGTATAGGCTATAAATAGCATGCTACCCTAATCCTTTATAAGCTTTTGAATATTTAATACAAACAAGCAATTATTATTATTCAAGCACTCAATCACTGGAAATCATACACACACTAATCCACACTGATATCGTATCTTTAACCATGGGTTTTCGCACCATGTCTATTGTTTGTTAAATGAGATATTAGAAAAGATCCTTGGGGAATCATCATATCAACCTGTTTTATTTTCTTATTCTTAAAGTTCATAATCAGTCGTTGTTGTTTTTTATTTCATCAAGTGGTATCAGAGCCTTGGCTCTAATCATACATTGATTTTTGATCCTCTCATTAAACAACACGATATCTGTGGTTCATTAGCTTTAAAACATATATTTTGAGCTAAAAATCATCACAAACACCTTCTTCTACTTCGAACATACATCAAATGCTTAAAACATGATTTGTTAATATGGTTTATGCATTTTTTAGAAGAATTTGTGTGTGTTTCAAGCTCAAAATATCATTCATACACTGTTTTTGAATGTGTTCATTACAAAACTCTCTAAACCTCATTGGTTTCTAAGAGTTTTTGATAAAACAATAAATGAGTATTGTTTTATCAGATATTCATCAAACAAACATTCATTTGAATACTTTGAATCCATTCATTATATTTAAACATTATATTTGAGTTGTACTACACTCAAATCAGGCGATTCATCATCTTCAAACAACAAACCGATTGTTGTTTTATTAAAGTTGTAACAGCCGCCAACATACCTAGGATAAACCCTAATTTTTGATGATTCAAACCTTCATAACTCCTGTGGTTGTGTTGGTTAAACATTCAAAATCGAAGAAATGCATTCTTCTTTTGAATTTTCTAAAGAAGTCGCTTTTTGATATGCAAAAGTTAACTTTTCAGACAAATATTTGATTTTAGGGTGCTGACATTTTGACCAGATTCAAAAGGGTTTTGACCGTTTTGTCTGATTTGACATCCTTAATAGAATATTCCTTTATTATACTGAGACTTGACAGAGACTTAACATTGGACATTAATTTAATTAATTACAAATTAATTAATTTCCTTTATTTGGTAAACAATTAAAAGTGCCAAAAATGCTAACAAACAAATTCTAGTGACTTTAGGAAAAAAACAAATTTAGCACCGAGATAAATAATCAATCAAATTTGAATTAAACCATTAAGTTAAAATTTAAAAAACATGTCTAATGAAATTTCAGGATCAAATTATGCTCTTAAACCACCTAGTAAGCGTGAAAAGCATAACTGATGATTACCTTAAGAGGGTCAAAACAGACATTAAAGCATACAACATATTGACAATGACCTTGCCATTTGAAATTTTGACAAGAGTTTAAAATAGTACATGAACTGTGGAAAGTACTTTACACCATCTATGAAGGAGGTGAAGAGATTAGGGAAATCAAAAAGGAGAAATTCATAATCCAATATGAAACCTTCCACCACATTTGAGAATCAATTCCATAACAGCTTTATAGATTCGTTCAACTATTCAAGAAGATGATAGTTTATGGACTCACATATGAATCTGTATAGATCAACAAAAATATGTTGCACACACTGCAAGAGACCTGGACACAGTTAGTTTCTGATGAAAGCATTATTGGATCTTAAAGCATTAACTATGGATGCTCTAGTGGCTAAAGTTGAAGCACTAGAACTAGATGAAAGATCCAGGAATAATAACGTAACTAGACATGTGGAATCATAAAAGTTCAAGGGACTTCAACAAACAGACAGTGCATTTTTGACTTGCACTAGAGAAGATGAAGATGAGGAATTTCTGGATTACAGTGAAACTTAATTCTTCTCTGCTCCTGAATCTGCCAACAAGAAACAAAAGTCTAATAAGATTGGTGTTCATGCTGAACATGAAGCAACACCATAGAGCAAACAACATCAATATCATCATGCTTCAAGCTCCAGCAAACAACAACAACCAAAGACTCAAAACATCATAAGTTTGAGAAACCTATGGATGCTCTCATAATCATTCTAGAAAGTGAAGAGTAGAAGCTAGCCTATGCAGCCTTCTCCACAAGCTTTGACGCTAATCGTAAACCATCACAGATCATCCAACAAGACTTGGATGAATTACCACAGGCACGGTTGAAGAAATGGATCTTTAGTGGTCTATGGAAATGATTGCCTATAGATCAAAAAGGTTTGTACAAAGAAATAGAGGATTGAGCATGGACAAAAAAAACCAAAATTGGTTTTGTCAAAACAACTGTGAGATGCTAAAATTGTCAACTGTATGGACATTTCTTAATAGAATGCCAACAACGAAGAGTTGATAGAAACAATAATCAAACATAAGCCTCAAGCAACTACCATTCAAGCAGATAAGTTCCACCTCCTATTAGCATCCCTGTTGCACCAACTCCACCTAAAATCACACAGTATAGCCCAAATCAATACTCAAAATCATCTGCCATGATTATCAAGCAAGATGCTAAGTGTGATTGGAGCATGTACGAGGCTGAGATCCAATCTTCCGATAAAGCCCAAATAGCAAATATTAAAGACAAGATCTCTGAAATCCTGAAATAAGTGAGAGAAAAACTTTGTACACAAGTATGCATTGATGAAGTCAATAGATACAGATAACATGCTGGCAAACTTTCTAAGAAAGGAATTGAAAAAAAACATTTTGAATGGAAGTCTAAAATTAGAACAAAAACAATATGGAATTAAAATTCTTTCATTACAAAATGATTTGAACAAATTAATGTCTGAAAAATTATCACTTGCAGCTCAAGTTGCGCAACCCTCTGAATCTTTTACTCGGTCAAAAACCACACAAGCTGAAATAGAAGTGAAACTTTAGAAATTTCAGCGGAGCAATAAGAAGTTTGAAGAACTTCTTACTCAGCAAAAGGCATTTAGAGACCCTTCAGCTTTAGGATATAATAAGGTCAACCCACCATATAATGACATTTATATACCTCTACCTGAATCCATGACAAACAAATAGGGTGAGTCTTTTGACCCATATGACAGGACTGATGATTCAAAACAATCATCATCATCAACATCATCATCATCATCCAAATCAACATTAAAATAAAAAACTTCTTTGATAAAATTTGTTAAAAGTCAAGCACCTTCACTTATTAAACCAACAAATTTTTATCAAGGAGAAAATAATGAATTTGATCAACAAACATCTTATGATGATGATGTTGATCTATTGAATAATGAGTTAGATCAACCAATTACTGAAACTACAAAATTTTCAAGTATGGTTGATACATCACCTAAACAAGCAATGCAGATAAAAAGTGTTGACATCTGCTCAGGTGGAAGAAAAGTTGTATCTTCCACTGTCTCTGGTAATAAAACAAACAAAGGGAAAGACAAGGCTCATGTTTAGTAAAAACAATCAGCAGTAACTTTTGATATACCTCTAAAATCAAATTTAAAAACAAAGTTTATAAAGAAATAAGGCAATACAAATTTATCAAACTGGAGTGGTGTGATCAATACACTCACAACACTGACAAATGCAAATATGGTTAATATTACAAAGCACTACACTATGAACTATCATAGTACTGAATCTTGCCATTTCACATCTATTGTTTAATTTATGAACAAAACAATCATAGCACTGCTAACTGCTATTTCAATAAGGTAAATAAAAAGCAAACCAAACAAAATCCAGTTAAGAAATCAACTGAGAAACACGTAGTTGTTCCTAACAAGAACAAAGTCGGAGTACCAAGACAAACTTCTCATAAAAAGGTTGTTTTAAACAAGGACAAAACTTTTTTTTGACACCGTTAAACAATCAAACAGGAGACATAAGTCTTAAAACAGAGAACAATCAAACATTGACACTCAAAGGAGAAGAGCTCAAAGTACTTCTCCCGACAGAGCTAAAATCACTCAAAGGAAAACTAGTGTATCTAGAATTACTAAACCATCAGACAGTGCCACTCTAGAAGAAATTTATGTTATGGGAAAACCCAAGACCATCTTGCCTTGAGTTGCACCATCTAATTGGTTTATTTACTTTTATAGGGACATCAAAGAAGGCCTGAAAAAATTTGGTATGTTGACAGTGGATGTTCCTGATACATGACTGGTAATTGTTCCCTTCTTTAGGATTTTAAGAGCAAACGTGGAGGAAATATAGCCTTTGGAGGTGATAAGACAGGTGGAAAGATTACTGCTGAAGGGACAGTATCAAATGGGTTGATCAGCTTTGAGAATGTCAACTACTGCTCCAACCTTCAGTTGAATCTTCTAAGTGTATCCTAAATTGATGATAAGGGACATGCCATCTTATTTGACTCCAACAGCTGTTACATCCTCAAGACGGGTTTTCAAATACCTGAAGATTGTATCCTTTTAAAAACACCCCTCCTAACAACACATACATTGTTGATATGAACTTTATTTCAGCATCATCCCCTAAAACATGTTTACTATCAAAAACATCAAAACATATTTCCCAATTATGGCATAGATGTTTGGGACACTCTAATTATAACAGAATGAATCAACTTGTAAAAAAAGTGACCTAGTAATAGGTTTACCACAAAAGGAATTCTTTTGTACAGACCACATCACCACATGTCTGAAAGGCAAACAACACATAGTGTCTTATAAGTCTAAATTGGCAAACTCAAACAACTCACCACTCAAATTGCTTCACATGGACCTTTTTGGACCAACAAACATCCTAATCATAGGAAAGAAGCAATACTGTCTTGTTATAGTAGATGATTACTCAAGATTCACATGGGTTTTCTTTCTACTACATAAGTCAAAAATATTAGAAATCATCAAATCAATTATCACTAAAAATGAGAATCAATTGGATCTTAAAGTTAAATCTTTAAGAAGTGGTTATGGTACTAAATTTAAGAATTTCTTCATTTCTTATTTTTGTGCAGAGAAAGGAATTAGTCATCAATTCAATGTAGCAAGAACTCCCCAACAAAATGGAGTAGCTGAAAGGCAAAACAGAACATTGATAGAAGCAGCCAGATCTATGCTAGCTGACTCTCTATTGTCCATATCCTTTTGGGATGAAGCAATCAATACAACTTGTTACATTCAAAACAAAACATTAATAACTAAAAAACAAAACAAAACTCCATGTGAGTTAATTCTTAAAAGAAAACAAATTCATTGGCTTTCTTAAGGCATTAGGATGTTTTGTTTCAATAGTAAACACCAGAGAACATTTATTTAAGTTTGCTTCAAAAGCTGACGAAGGATTCTTTGTTGGGTACAATCCAAGACTTAATATTGTGTAAGAAACAACAGATGTTGTCTTTAATAAACACTCTTTCATAAAGAAAGTCATTAGATCAGACTGCTTGTTTGATATTGATACACTAACAAAATCATTTGACACATCATACTTTGATGTTTCAAGTATAGAAGATGATATTGAATATCCAGTGGTACCTCCTCCAATCAATGATGTTCCTTTAACTGCTGATCCTCCAAGGAGAACAAACATCAGTCTTTCTAGTACCACAGTTACACCTCCTCAAGATCAAACAAACACATCCAGAGGAACATCAACACAAACACCATCTCTATCAACACCTGTGATGACTCAACCACAATCAAACAACCAAAAACAGTCATATTAACCATCAATATTTGAAGAAGATGATGATTATCATTCATTACCAGAAACATATCATGAAGATGAAATCTAAGATTTCTTTCATGATTCTCCAGAAATATTCACTAAACCTACACAACTAGATAATCCCACAACTTCAAATACCCTTGTTTATCCATCAACATCAGATCAAACACTAAACAATCTTGATTCAACCATCCTAGTTGATCAAACTAAGACAACCGGATTTCATAAAGATAATCCATTAGAATACATCATAGGTGACCTCAATACCAGACTAACAAGAAGTCAATCTGACATAGCAAACATTAGCTTGTATTCCTGCTTCGTATCCCTCACTGTACCTAAAAATATCACAGAAGCACTTAAAGACAATAGTTGGATAGAAGCAATGCAAGAGGAGTTACAGAAATTTAGAAAGCCAGAGGTATGGAAGCTAGTTGATCTACCTAAAGATCAATATGCCATTGGCACAAGATGGCTATTTAGAAATAAAGCAGATGACAGAGGGATTGTCATTAGAAACAAAGCAAGGCTTATTGCCTATAGGTACACTCAAGAAGAAGGTATTGATTATGAAGATGTCTTTGCTCCTGTAGCTAGGCTAGAAGCAATCAAAGTGTTCTTTGCATTCCTTTATGGAAAGATAGATGAAGCGGGAAAATATTTTGCTCAACCACCTAGGTTTGAAGACGTAGACTTTTCTCATAGAGTCTAAAGTTAGATAAAGCTCTGCATGGTCTTCATTAATTACCTAGGAAGTGGTATGAAACTTTATCTAAGTTTTTAATACATAATGAGTACACAAGAAGAAAAATTGACCAAATATTGTTCCTTAATAGAAAAGGACAAGAATTGTTAGTTGTTCAAGTGTATATGGATGATATAATTTTTGGTTCCACGAACATCCAACTTTGTAGAGAGTTTGAACCTCTTATGCAATCAAAATTTCAAATGAGTTCAATAGGAGAACTTGTATTCTTCCTTGGTCTTCAAGTTCAACAATCTGCTAAAGCAATTTTCATCAATCATAGCAAGTATGTCAATATGATATTAAAGAAATAAAACACGATTGATTGCACATCATGAAAAACACCATTTGCAACTAGATTAAAGTTTGGACCAGATCCAGAAGGCACATCAGTTGATCAAAAGCTCTACAAATCTATGATAGGCTCCCTAATGTACCTAACACCAAGCCGACCAGACATCATGTATGCAGTTTGCATGTGTGCCAGATACCAAGCATATCTAAAAGAATCACATCAATGCAGTAAAAAGAATCTTTAATATTTAAAAGGAAAACCATCACTTGGTTTGTGGTATCGCAAAGATGGAGATTTCTCTTTATATGCATACACAGGCAGTGATTATGGTGGATGCAATAAAAACAAAAAACACATAACAGGATGATGTTAGTTTCTTGGATCAAGATTGATCTCCTGGCACTATAAGAAACAAACAAATATGTATGTGTCAATAACTAAAGCAAAATATGTAGCTTCTTCTGCATGTTGTTCTCAAGTGCTTTGGATGCAAAACCAAATGCTTGATTATGGCTTTAATTTTCTTTAAACACCCATACATATTGGCAATTATGTTGCCATGTTTATTACTGACAATCTTGTTCAACATTCAAAACCAAACACATAGACATCATATATCACTTTTTGAGAGATTGCTCATAAAAGGCTCTGATAAAGTTGATCAAGGTTCATACAGATAATAAATTGGCTGACCTTTTACAAAACCCTTTGATTCAACAAGATTTGAGTTTTTGGTTCAATCGCTTGGTATGATTAACTATGAATCAAACAAGTAATGTTTTCAATTCATTAACATCAAACAAGCTTGATTTTGTCAATGTGCATGTTTCTTATCTAACATACATTCTTTCAAAATCAAGTTATCAAACAAACATTCATGATTTTCAAATAACAAAAAAGTTTGAATCGTACATGATACCATATGAGATCTGATAGTACACTAGCATAATACTTCATTGATAAAGACTGATACTATTTTTGTTTGATGTGTGGATAGACTCAGCATGGGACACATAACATAACATAAAATAGTGAAGAACTAAAATCTCATTATTATGTTGTAAGCATATATCCATCTTGGTTTATGATAAGTATTGGTCTATCCAATATAAATTTCTTGTAAAGTAACTGCTATACATCAAGTGAATCACTTTATAAATTGCTCAATCATATAAATATCTCCTTTGTTATGATTATCATAGACCTGGAGTACACCCAGGCATTCTTTGTTATGCTAAGCACAGACTTGAATGACCTATATCATGATCCAAAAGGATTCCCAGTGAGGAACACATCCTTGTTGGATGTTCAATCAATAAAGTCTTTTAGACTACATTTATAATGAACAAATCAAAAGAATAATAAAGTGGACCACCTTCCAAAGTGAAGTGAAATAATCCTAATGTGGATCAAATAACAAGGATCAAATTAAGCATTTATACTCCTAAGTAACTAGGTCATAAGTATCGCAAGTGGTTTCTAGTATATTTTGAGGAGGATTTATCTTAACATGCAATCAGGTGTAGGGTACATAAAAATCATATAAATACACCAAAAACATGCTAAATCACTCACTATCACTCACTGTTTCAATCAATCATTAACACCATGCATGATTTTAAGCGGACAACATTATCTACAATCAACATTGCATTAGTCTATGTCTATTCTCAAAATCATTCAAAACACTCAATGAGAATTTATGACTAGTATGATCTCATGTCATGTACACAGGACTCATGTCCAAGCAATCAAAACATTCATTTTGTGTTAGATGATGTTATATCTAACAAAGAACATCATACAAACAATCACATTGGACTTTGCACAATTCTATAAACAAAATCAAATTTTTGTAATTGTATAAACTTTTTATAAAATATACAAAATTTTGGGGGAGAAAATGAACATGGAAATATCAAAGTTAGCATAATATGTGCATAATCATATAAAGAGACAGAAATATCTGAAAGTATGCAGTTTGCATGTGTGCCAGATACCAAGCATATCTAAAAGAATCACATCAATGCAGTAAAAAGAATCTTTAATATTTAAATGGAAAACCATCACTTGGTTTGTGGTATCCCAAAGATGGAGATTTCTCTTGATATGCATACACAGACAGTGATTATGGTGGATGCAATCAAAACAAAAAACACATAACAGGATGATGTTAGTTTCTTGGATCAAGATTGATCTCCTGGCAGTATAAGAAACAAACAAATATGTATGTGTCAACAGCTAAAGCAAAATATGTAACTGCTTCTGCATGTTGTTCTCAAGAGCTTTGGATGCAAAACCAAATGCTTGATTATGGCTTTAATTTTCTTTAAACACCCATACATATTGGAAATTATGTTGCCATGTTTATTACTGACAATCTTGTTCAACATTCAAAACCAAACACAGAGACATCATATATCACTTTTTGAGAGATTGCTCATAAAAGGCTCTGATAAAGTTGATCAAGGTTCATACAGATAATAAATTGGCTGACCTTTTACAAAACCCTTTGATTCAACAAGATTTGAGTTTTTGGTTCAATCGCTTGGTATGAATAACTATAAATCAAACAAGTAATGTTTTCAATTCATTAACATCAAACAAGCTTGATTTTGTCAATGTACATGTTTCTTATCTAACATACATTCTTTCAAAATCAAGTTATCAAACAAACATTCATGATTTTCAAATAACAACAAAGTTTGAATCGTACATGATACCATATGAGATCTGATAGTACACTAGCATAATACTTCATTGATAAAGACTGATAATATTTTTGTTTGATGTGTGGATAGACTCAGCATGGGACACATAACATAACATAAAATAGAGAAGAACTAAAATCTCATTATTATGTTGTAAGCAAATATCCATCTTGGTTTATGATAAGTATTGGTCTATCCAATATAAATTGCTTGTAAAGTAACTGCTATACATCAAGTGAATCACTTTATAAATTGTTCAATCATATAAATATCTCCTTTGTTATGATTATCATAGACCTGGAGTACACCCAGGCATTCTTTGTTATGCTAAGCATAGACCTGAATGACCTATATCATGATCCAAAAGGATTCCCAATGAGGAACACATCCTTCTTGGATGTTCAATCAATAAGGTCTTTTAGGCACCATTTATAATGAACGAATCAAAAGAATAATAAAGTGGACCACCTTCCAAAGTGAAGTGAAATAATCCTAATATGGATCAAATAACAAGGATCAAATTAAGCATTTATACTCCTAAGTAACTAGGTCATAAGTATCGCAAGTGGTTTCTAGTATATTTTGAGGAGGATTGATCTTCACATGCAATCAGGTGTAGGGTACATAAAAATCATATAAATACACCAAAAACATGCTAAATCACTCACTATCACTCACTGTTTCAATCAATTATTAACACCATGCATGAGTTTAAGCGGACAACATTATCTACAATCAACATTACATTAGTCAATGTCTATTCTCAAAATCATTCAAAACACTCAATGAGAATTTATGACTAGTATGATCTCATGTCACGTACACATGACTCATGTCCAAGCAATCAAAACATTCATTTTGTGTTAGATGATCTTATATCTTACAAAGAACATCATACAAACAATCACATTGGACTTTGCATAATTCTATAAACAAAATCAAATTTTTGTAATTGTATAAACTTTTTATAAAATATACAAAATTTTGGGGGAGAAAATGAACATGGAAATATCAAAGTTAGCATAATATGTGCATAATCATATAATTTTAAAATTTAATTTTTTGAATTTTGAGTTTTAAATAAAGTCAAGTCATGCTAACACTCAAACACAGTTGTTTGACACACATACATATGTACAATACTACACATTATTACTTGTGAGTGATATCTTAAACGTCCATATACTGATCATGTTAAATTTTTTTATTTTAACATACATTTTAAACAAGCATTTTAACTTAAACAAGTGTAAACAAACAAATTTATACTTTGGAAGAAAATTGGCTTTGGAAGAAAATTTTTAACAAATTTTTCTTAGGAAGAAAATCAACAAAAACATGCTTCGGAAGAATATTTTATCAAAATTTGCTTCGGATGAAAATTAACAAAAATGGCTTCAGAAGAAAATTTTATCAAACTTTTGCTTCGGAAGAAATAATTTCAGAGCAAACAAAGTTTTAAATTTATGACAACTGTTGTCACAGTGGACATACAAACATACATTCGCTATAGCTACACTAACCATCACATCATACAAAATACACCACGTGTATGTAGCGGACAAACAAATATACATCAGCTATGCACCAGTGAACATATAAGTGTTGACAGTGTAGGATGTTGGTAAGGCATCTGCTGTGAACATAGTGACATTCCACAGCGCATGACTTGTTTTAGTCATACATTGTAGAAACAGTACAAGTGTGCACAACGTCTGTACACATATAAGCATACGTTGTATGTCATCAAGTACTCATAGCGCATGACAATAAGTCATCCGGTGTGAAAATCTCTTAAACAAACAAAGCCTACACAATGCATGAACTAATGCACATCAGCTCTGTATAAAAAAACAAAACAATTAAGTGTCTACAATGCATGACCAAATGTCCATCCGTTGTGAACACATAACCATTCAGTGTCCACAGCACATGAACAAATGTTCATCTACCTTAGAAGAAGTGATCATCCTTAGTGTACGACTTTCTAGTCATAAGCTGTAAAATTTCAAACCTCACCCATATGTGCACAACGCATGACCAAATGACCATCCGCTGTGAACACAATAGAACATTCAAAGTGTGCACATCGCATGACCAAGCAGTCATCTAATGTATACTCAGTCAACCATTCAAAGGGGTTCATAACGTACAAGTTAAAAATTGTACAGTGGACGCACTGTTCACACAACGCATGTGCAACTCATAACATACACTTAAAATTAAATTTTAGGTTTAAACTATTTACACAGAAGACACACATACTGTTCCCACAGCGGACGGTCATTTCGTTTGTTGTATATATACATCAACACGTGTAAATTTTTCATTCATCACGAGTGTGAGATAGAAAAATCAAACATCTGAAACGTTACAAACAGTGCGATAAAACCTTAAACCCCTGATCATCCAAAACTTAAATTCTATTTGATTTTTCTTCTAATTCATGATCAAATATGATAAGAACACTATTCTAATCATCAACCAATCATTAAAACATTCTGTTCATTGATTCTGATTTGAACATTGTTAGACCTAAGTCAAACATTGAACCGAAATCAAAAAATTAATCTTATGATCTTTTAAACCAAACCAGACACTGAATATGTGTTAGATGACCTTATTCGAATGCATTAGAACTATTGTAAAATTAGTTAAATTGGCATGGTATGAAACATAAACATTAAATGCGTATTCATTCAATGTGCATTAAATGGTCTGTTTTGACTTTAAAATATCAAACTGGAATTCATGAACAAGTTGTTATGAGATAAAATTATTGTATGATTTGAAAAAAACAATTCTTTGTGATAAAACAAACACAATGCAAAACAATTTTGATCAAAACAAGTTGAATCAAACAAGATTTTCATGATGATCAAACATACATTTCATCATTTCATAACAATCACAGCATTCAAACTGAACACTTGATCAATAATTCATCATCACACATTATTAACATACAATATACTAACATCAATTCTATTTAATTGCAGAAATGGCAAACCTAGTGTTTGTTAGAGATTACAACCTCTGTGCTTTTCCCAATGCTGATTCTCCCAAGGCTGAGAACTATAGAGATATCATCCATGCTATCAGAAAAACTAGACTCCTTCATGCTATGACATCAATACCTAATATTTATGAGAATCACATAGTCCAATTCTGAACTCATGCTCATTTTGGACCAATTGAATGATGAGCTAGGAGTAGTATCTACTGTACATGATCACCAAATCACTATATCAGAAGAAGTCATCAGGAGAGTACTATAGTTTGGTGAAGAAGATGCCCTAGGCCTAATAAAATTTGATGAGAATTATGTACTTCATGTTTTCAAACAAATTGGGTATACAGGAACAATTGAAAGAAAACAGATCAAGAAGCCATACATGTGTGCTCAATTCAGGTTCTTGATGCACACTTACCAAAAGACTTCAACAAATATAAAGACTGGCGAGGATACGACCTATGACAGGATCTCAGCCTCTTTGTTTGATCAATTAGATTGTTTTTGCAGCGGATTTAGCACAATAATTAGCGATTACAGCAAGAACAAAAGATTTTGCATGTAAAAGTACAAATATATAGAGAGAGTAAAGATCTGCGAAAAGATGTTTTCTATAACATTACACGTTTCGGCACCTAATACAATATGGCTCACCATCCTTTTATAACCGGCAAAAGGATGGGTGATGATGTCACTTGATAGTGACATCAACCGATTATCAAACTAACTACTGATAGAACATAAAACTACTGAAGATGTCAACAACTGACATCTTCTTACAAAATCTGCCTATCTATTACAAGTACTGAAAAAGGAAACTACTGACAACCTACAACGACTGAAGAACAAACTCTTCAGTCGTTTATAACTACTGAACTATAACAGCTGAAAAACAAACTTTTCAGCTGTTGTACAAACTACTGAGAGGAAAAACAGAACTACTGAAAGGAAAAACCATCACAATAACTGAAGAAGACTTCTTCAGCTGTTGTGACAAACTCTGAAGCTTCAGCACTTGTTTTTCTGACTTAGGCTTTAGATGATGTATCAGCTGATGACTTCAGTAGATGTCATCAGCTGATGTCTTCAGTCTTTGTCTTCAGACTTTGTGCATCAGTAG
>BJCO01464985.1:0-26311 GCA_018326465.1 Flaveria floridana | reverse complement strand
CAAATCTCTTACCACCAAACAAAGAAAGAACAAGATTCAAGCAGCCAAGAGAACTGCCAAGAAGGTGGCTGAGTCCAAACTGAAAATTGACCCAAGAAAAAAGGGTGTTTTCATCTCAGCTGGATTCCAAGTGGTTGGAAGCTCAGATTCAGGACAGGAGTATAGTACCAGTACTCCCATCCAACTGAAGGATCTGAAGCAGAAAGGAAAAACTATGGAAGAGGACAAGAACACCAAGAAACAACAATCTACATGTCCCACCAAAGCAAACACTGAATGCATAATGTGTGGTCTGCACAACCACATGGCCAAGGATTGTTTCTATAATCCTGCAGGCACACATTATGCAAACAGAGTAAGAAAAGAAGCAGCCAAGGAAGGTGTCACACTTGGATCACAAAACTAGATCCAAAGGTTAAAGAAAGGAAAGGAGTCTTCCGAAGCCAAGTTACCTTCGGAAGGAACATCTTCTTCCGAAAGGAAAATAGCTTCGGAAGAGAAACCAAAAAGGAGTCCAAAGAACAAGAAAGCACCTCTCAAACCTTCCGAGAAGAAGACTACTTCGGAAGAGAATGGTCTGAAAGCTTCTTCTGAAGAGAAAGAAACTTCAGAAGAATGCTCTGCTACCCAAGCTTTATCAAGCTCATCTTCAATGATTAACCAAAGGATGGAATGGAAAATCAAAGAAGATGTTGTAGCTCAAACCTCCTCCTCCCAAACTACTATTGAACCCACATGCTTACACTTTGGTTCAATTATGTTATCATCATTGGAAGAAACCTAGACCAACAAGGCTTGGGTTTCCAATAAAAACTAACTGTTTTACCTTTGTGCAGGGACATCCATATGATAAAAATGGAAACATTTGGATTGTGGATAGTGGATGCTCCCGACACATGACAGGGAACAGATCTCTTCTTCAACAATTTCATAATTTTGATGGAGGTCCTGTTCAGTTTGGAGGTGAAGCCAGAGGATACATCTCTGGTAGAGGTAATGTGTCCAATGGTAAGTTAACAGTTGACAAAGTACACTTTGTCAAACAGCTTGAACACAATCTTTTAAGTGTTTCTCAATTCTATGACTAAAAGAATAAAATGTTTTTCACAGAACATGAGTGTGTTATCCTCAAACCCGGGATAACAATTCCTAAGGAATTGGTTCTTCTTAGATCTCCCAGGAAAGGGGATATGTACAAGCTGGATATGAATAATGCTTCCCCACCGGGTGAACTATCATGCTTTCTTTCTAAAGCAAATAGTAATGAGTCAACTCTTTGGCATAAAAGAATATGTCATGTTAATTTTAAGAGTTATGAAGTATCAAGGTGATCAAGGCTATGACGGAAAAGTTAGAAAATATCAAAGCCTTTATGAAGGCAGCCAAGGATAGACAGAAGTCATATGCTGACAAAAGGCGTAGACCAATCGAGTTCAACGTAGGTGATAGAGTCATGTTGAAGGTCTCTCCTTGGAAGGGGATTATCCGGTTCAGAAAGTGAGGTAAACTGAGCCCGAGGTATATAGGACCTTTTCGAATCATTACTCGAGTAGGGGAGGTGACCTATAGGTTAAAGCTACCTAATGACTTAAGTGGAATTCATCCGACATTCCATGTATCTCATCTGAGGAAGTGTTTAGCCAATGAAGATATGATTGTCCTACTGGAGGATATCAAGGTGGATGAACGACTCAATTACATAGAGCAACCAGTGGCAATCATCGACCGGAAGGAGAATAGATTAAGGAATAAAGTGGTTCCACTGGTGCGTGTGCAGTGGAAACACCAAAAGGGTTCGAAGTCTACGTGGGAGACTGAAAAAGAGATGAGACAACAATACCCATAGTTATTCAAAGAGTGACGGGTCTCGGGGATGAAACCTCTTTAAGAGGGGTGGACTTGTAATACCCGAAAATCATGACAAAAAAAAAGAAAGAAAAGAAAAAAAGAAAAGGAATGAGAAAACAAAACAAAAGTAATTAGAAGAAAAGGAAAGAAACATAAGTGGAGGGGTTAAAAGTGTGAAAAGGATAAAATAATATTATTATTTTGTTTAAAGTGGGCATGGCCTCCCACTTCTCTGCTACACCAACTGCTCGATAGTTTTAGAGAGAGAAAATAGAAGATTTTTAGCTTTAGAGAGAGAGAGAGCGACTGAATTTGGCATTTGTAAGTAAATTTTAGCATATTTGATTCGGTTTTATTGGTGTTTTTGACTAAGAAACCGAAAATACATGTTCTTATGTGTGTACATGTGTTCGGGTATGTGTTTTTGACATGTATAGGTGTTAGAAACTTTTGGAGAGTTCAAGTTCAAACAAGTTGAGCTTGGAAGCAGAAAAGGTGAGTTTCTAGACCCGGTTTTTATATGTTTTTAAAAGTGTTTGGGGCTGAAAATGCATGTAAAATATTTTATAAATGTTATGTATGTAATCATATGCATGTAAAATATTTTTACCTAAAACGCCTAACTATTAGGGGTAATGCGCCCCAATAGTGTTCATGCACCCAAGTTTTTGCTCAGGCGCTGTAGGCTCATGTGCCTGAACAGCTCATGCGCCCAGGAGTTAGTGAAAACAACTAAATGTAGGGCCATGCGCCCGAATGGTGATAATGCGCCTAAGCAGGGCTCATGCGCCTACATAGTCCCCATGCGCCCAGAACACTTAATTTATTTTTTGAACTTTTAGGATGTTTGAGATTTTAGGGTTTTGATCCTAGCTTGACTTGTGGCTTGTATATGCTTATTTTATGCATGATTATGATTTGTTCTTATGTTCCTTATTATATATTGATGTGTGAATTTACGTGGTGTGTTTATAATCATAAATGTAAAGTATTATCATTAAAGAAGGAGATAAGATTAATGATAATGAAAGTGGAACATAAAGAACGTAAGAAAGAAAAGGCTTGCAAGCAGAATGAAAGGAGGATCACAAATCATGAGAGTTGTCATCTTAACTGTGGGTATTATAACTTGTGATTTTAGCTAACCCATAAGGGTTCACACATAGGGGTGTCAGTCTTGATGACTGAGGCATAATACAAAACATGATCCTTGTCACTCGACCCCGGATACGGTGTGGCTTTGTGCTAAGATATGATACGGCTTTGTGCCAGATAGTAATGAGGCTTTGTGCCCAGAATGGTGGCTTCAGGCCACGGGATTTGTGCATGAAAGTAAAGAGGCTTTGTGCCTGGAATGGTGGCTTCAGGCCACGATGCGGGAAAAGCTTGACTAGGATCAGAAACAATGAAAGATAATGATAAAGTACAAAATGAACGGTTACGAAAGATAATGATAAAGTACGAAACGAACGATTACAAAAGATAATGATGAAGTACGAAACAAACGAATATGTGAGATAATGAATGAAGAATAAGGTTATGACTTGTTGTATGTACGATGAATGCTTACGTACAAAAGTAAAGAAAATATTTTGTTAATAAAGAGTATTTTCTTATATGAACCATATAAAGTATTTTAGTACTTAGAACTCACTCAGTAATGCTGACTTTTATGCATTTTTCAGTTGGGAGGTAATGTTGCTGAGGATGGCACGCGGGGAGGCTACTCGGCAGGGCAAGACTGGCATCCATTCACCCATAATAATATTATTGTTTTGTAATACAATTTAATGAGGTTTTATAATTTAACAATGTTGTATTGCTTAACAACATTAATTATTAATAAAATGAATGGCTTTTGTTAATGAAACTCCGCTGGAATGTTTATGAAATGCATACTACTATGTATGCTTAGTGCTATGAATGACCAACTGTGAGGTCTTCAGGAACGGGGCCTTACATCACATGATTAGGTAACTTGGTATGAAAGGATCTTGATTATTTAATGTTTCCAATAAATGATGTTCTCGCATGATTGGTGTTCTCGCATGCGTAAGTTCTCATCTGCTTAGATGTTCTCGCATATATAGAACTTTTTGCTTACATAGAAGTTTTCGCCTAGCCTTGGTGTTTTCGCATACGTATGTTTTGCTAAGTAAGTTCTCACTTGACTAAGTATTGAGCTATTGTGTTATCTTATGCTATCTAGACTGCTTCCAAAATGATAAAGGTTTCAAAGTGAATTTTACTTGATATGCTTATGTACTATTGTAAGTATAGTATTATGTAACAAAAGTGAAAGATAAAATAAATGAAAAGTAAAACATAATGAATGAATAAAAGATTTGCAAACATAATGAATAGAGATGCACAACCATGTTGCTGTTAGCTCAACTATAGATGACTTAGGCTGTCCATGAGGATACTTACAAAGGGTCTAATCCATTGATTGATCATGTATGAAAGGGGATCTTTATCACTAGACCTTGAGACTGTGACCACGTATATGTACAAAGGAGAGGTCCATTTATAGGCGCTGGCATAGATTCCAGCTTTATGCCATATGTTGGTGGTCTAGTATATGAAATTGATACATTACAGTGAAAGATAATGATACAAGAAATAATGTTGAAAGATAAAGAAATAAATGAATATGTTAACATGTATGTATTGATATGTGTTCACATATGATAAAACAAAGGCTTTGATGAATGAAAAGTATATTTTATATATAAAACTAGGTCTCATTCAATGTTGCTGACTTTGTATGTATATCAGTTGGAAGGTAATGATAGTGGTTGAGGGTATGTAGACATAGATTTGATGGCTACCGGGAGGGTTCAAGTCTTGCATCTAAAGTTTTGAAAGAATTACTTTTGGATCATAGTTTTTAATGTTTAAACACACTTTAATTTTTGTTTAGGACAATTTTCTATTAGTAGTTAAATATGATTTTTGCTGGAAAATGGTTTTGTTCATAAATGATTTATGCTATGGATGACCAACTGCGAGGCTAAGTTGGAAACAAGGCCTTACAAGTTGCTACCAGAGTCAAAGTATAAGGGAATTTGATTTAATTATTTTTAAAATCAAAACTTAAACTGTAAATAGGAAAAAAAGGAAGGATGCCTGTCCGAGTAGCTACATGCCTGTAGGTAAATTTTTTGGAATAATGTAAAGAAACTAGAAATGTGTATGTGTTCTATATGACTACGTGCTTATAGCAGATCTAAATGCTAATATAATCAGGATAGGAGATGCTTAGGGTATTAAAAGTAAGGTAAGTAGTTAAGCATAACTAAACACAGTAATTAGAAACTTACTACAATTGACATAATTTGAACTATTACCTTGAATAATCATGTTGGTGTTTGAAACTTATAAGAACTAAGAAATGGATGGTAGGAAGTCTACTAAAGCTCTTTGAGGTGATGATCCCGTGGACGTGGTGTCGGGTCGCGCGTCACCAAGAGTAGAGCTGAGGTTGTTGAAACAAATCAAGAGAAGTCAAAGCTTCACATTCATCCGCTAGGGATGAGGGTGCTTGAAAATGAAACGATAATTACCCTCGTTATTTGCCATTCTATACACAAAGAAACTGATTTTTTTCAATAAGTAAACATCAAAACCAATGACTTAGAAAAGGTGGTTCATTGTCGCTGCAAACATTGTATATATCATGTTAGAAGAACGAGCAACCATTTTTTTCATCATTGCCTTTCAACACAAGACACACATTCAACAGTGTATAATCTCATCTAAAATATGTACGTGCATCAAGCAGCAGGTACGATCAGGCAGAATTAAATAAAGCATAAACACCTGCAATTCAAAATAAATGTAGGGGTTGAACCCATAGGTTTGGGAAATCAAATCAAGATGAAGATAAAGATCAAAGTCCATGCGAGAACCTCTTGCGCAACAACTACTAGTCACGCGAGAACTAATGGTTTTGCACGAGAACTTCATTTTGTTATAAATAGAAGTTTAGTCTTTGTAATTAGAAGTTGAGAGTTAGAAAGCTTTTGTATTTTCCTAATTTCATACGTACTGTAATCCTTTTAAATCAGAGAGCAATACACTTTGAGTTATTTGCATTCATGTTCATGTGCTTGCGATCCTTTTTCATCTTACTTCTGTGAGTGATTATATTCCGTGTTCTCCTCACGAGATCGATTTCGTATTGGTGTTGATCCTTAAAATTGGTATTGAGCCTTGTTGCTCTAAATCGATTGATTGAATATTGAAGAAGTGATTAGAAGAGTTCGTGAGCATTGAAATCATTTATATTCAAAGTGTTTTACTTGATTTCTACTGAGATTGATGTTGATACATGATGTACCTAGTTTATTGTACTTAAACTTTTATGTCTTTCATTTCTTAAACATGTGTAACGCAAGAACCTTATTGTAATGTGATATATATGTTTAGATGTTTATTTACCTTTGATTATATCATATTCTTATAACATTTATTATTACACGCATGATGAACTTTATATATAGGTTTGGGGTTGTTGTGCATAATTCTAAGTCAACAATGATTCGAAAATGTATTTGACTTAGTATTGTGGTGATTCATGGTAATGGACCATGCTTGTGGACCAGACGCATGAATGGACCATGCTTATGGACCAGTCGCACGACTAAACCAGGTGACTGGATCAGTCGAACGACTAAGTCATAAGACTGGCTCAGACGCACGACTGAACCAGTCATAGAGTTTAGTCGTGCGTATGAATCAATCTCATGACTCAGTCGCACCACTGAACCATGCTAACGGCTCAGTCGTACGACTGGACACTGAAACCTATAAGTAGCACGTAATTCGTGGAAAAATAGAACACTTCGAACATTATCACACCCTAGCCATCTAAAGCATCCCAGTTCATCCATCCAACTTCATAGTTCGTTCCTGATCGTTTCCTACTCATTCTTAACGTTTTTTTAATCGTTAGATCGATCAGGTTTTCGTTCTCACTGATTGGATCGGCAATCAAATAGGATTCCGCACTATTTGATCTGGTTTCATGTTGAATCAGTTAGTACTCCGTACGTACACGGTCCTAACAAGTGGTATCAGAGCATTGGCACTTGATTCTTTGTGGATTCGATTGGTGTTTTCGTTAAAATTAACATTTTCATTCAAATATTCGTGTTTTTGATTCAAAAAGTGTTTTCGATTCAAAAAGTGTTTTTGAAGTGTGCATGCTTCAAAAAGTCGAACTTTTTTACTTACGACAGATTAAGGTTTGTGGAAAATCATTTTTAGTCTGAAAGTGTTAAACGTATCAAATTTTTCAAACTCAGCAGTCTCAGTCACACGATTGGCTCAATCGCATGACTGAATCCTAATCGCACGATTCAACTGCACGACTGGACTCAGTCGCACGATTGAACTCATTCGCATCCCTCAATCGCACGATTGAACTCAATCGCACGACTGAACTCAGTCGCACTCTCCAATCACCCGATTGATTCATTCGCACACAAGGTTTTTCAAGTTTGACAACATGGACGATCTATTCATTGCGTTTACTGCTGGGAAGGACTCACGGATCCAGAATCTATTGCTTCTAGAAAATGAGATTGGAAATCACTACAAACCACCAAAACTGTTGACCTTGGATGAATACCCGCAATAGAAACAACGGTTTGAAATTTATCTGAACGGTGTTGATCCTAACTTGTGGACATCCATTGAGACTGGATATACTATACCAGTTGGTGCGAATGGGGTAAAGCTGACCTTGGGTGGTATGGATGAGGGACAAAAGGTTGCACATAATGCTGAGAAGAAAGCTTATGCGTTTTTGACACAATCAATCCCTAAGGATATCTTCCATCAGTTTTTAGAAAATAAGCAATCTAAGAAGCTGTGGGAGGCTCTTGAAAAGAGATATGATGGTAATGCAACCTTGAAGGCACTGAAGGCTAAAGCTCTCAAGAAGGAATTTGATAACTTCTCATCCATGGGAAATGAGAGCTTGGATGATATTATAGATAGGTTTTATCATTTGATGAGTGAGCTGCATATACACGGTGCTACTACATCAATGGAGGATAAAGTAGCAAGCTTTGCTGATGGTCTGCCGGATAAATAGGATTACTTTGTTTCTAATCTAAGACAGAATGATACTTTAGCCACTTTAGACATCAATGATTTTATTTTGAAGCTGAGGAAGGAAGAGCTAAGGCAAAAATAGAAGTCAAAGAAGGGGTCATATACTCAGATTCCATCTTTGTACAATGTGGCCCACTTTATCAGGAGCACCTCTTCAAACAGCATTTGTATCCAACACATCTGGAAGTTCTCAAAGTGGTTCTTCAGGAAGTGAATCATTAGGTTCATCTGGAACCCAACATACTATCCCTGACTCTAATCGTACTAAGCTAAAGACTGAGAATTTGGGAAAGGTTACTGTTGAATTAGCAAAGGAGCATATGGATCTTCTTGCCATGGTTGTACACTCATATGATGGTGGTTGCTGGTAAGATAGGAAACTGTCATCTCGCAGATGAAGACTATGTGCAGGTAGATGAAACAGAGCTGGAAAGAATTGATATCATGTTGGCTTTGGCCAGTGCTGTTAGAAGGGCTAAGAAGTTTGTGAAAAAGATGGGGTAGAATCTAGTTGCCACCAAAGACAAAACATTTGGTTTTGATAAAACCAAAGTTACATGCTTCAACTGCAGTGAAAAGGGTCACTTCAAAAGAGAGTGCGTAAAACCTAAGAAGACAGGAAACGGTAACCCTTTTTCATTAATCAACTGTCAAGAGAAAGAGAAGAAAGTGGCATTAACGAGTCAGGATTCGAAGGCTTTGGTTTCTTAAAGAGATGAAGGACAGGACTGGTCCTTCAGATTTCTATCTGATGGAGATGCTAACATGGCACTGGTAGAAGATCTTGATGATGGGTCAGCGAGTGAAGGAGATAACATAGCTGATCATACTCATTCAGACGTTAAAGAAGCTATGGATGCCGTGGATCATTTGGTTGAATATGAGTTGACTGCTGCTAGCATGAAATCTCCTGTCATCGAGGAATCTAAGTTTGCGTGTATGGCTGACACCTCCAGCTCTTCACAGGTAGATTCTAAAGATGAACTTTTTAATAAACATGACTTTGAAGAATGTAATAAATTTCATGAAAGCATAGACTTAAAATTTGCTAGGTTGTTAGATCACAATGACAGTCTGGTAAATGATTTGAAATTATGCAATGAAGCTAATAGAGTGTTAAAACAAAATGAAAGCAGTTTTAAAGAAAAACATGATTTGTTAGAATAGCAACTTAGGGAAATCGAGGTTGTTGCCTTTAATCAAGCAACTGACATTAAGTTCTATTTATCAACAATAGAGGAAACTAAGAAAGAAAAAGCTATTTTGCAAGTTGAAACTGAATCGTTTAATCAAAAACTTCACAGTCTAGCTAGTTCCTCTCACATTGTTCAGAACTTAGTCAAAGAGAGAAACGGTGGGGAAGGGCTTGGTTATAAAGTAGTGCCGCCGCCACCTACGATCCTGTTGAACACAAAATGTCAACCCATAAACAATAACCCTATCAAGGATCATGTGGTGACTACCCCTCTAGTCAGTGATCCAGATTCCAAAGTTAACATTGTGCAATCTGTTACTGAACAGAGGGCATCTAGTTCTGGCACTAAAGATGAGGTTCTCACTGATAATAGGGATGAGCATAGTAATGCTACTCTTGGGTTGGGTTCAAAATTTCATGTTTCAAAACCAACTCTTTCTAAAACTGTTCATCATCGAAATCTCAACAAAATGAGCAAAAAAGAAAATCAAAAGGTCAAACCAATTAAATTTGTCAAAGAAGGTGAGAAACCTAAAGTTGAGAAGCAAGAGACCAATTCTAGACCATACACTCACCCACATAAAAGATCTCCTAGATCAGTTGAAGGGAGATTGTGTTATGGTAGTGGAGAACGAGGGCATATTACTCCAAATTGTCTTTACTATCAGACACCAAGAAGAAAAATTGAAATTTTTCATCAAAATAAACCAAGGTTCTCTAAAACAAGATCAAATACCCCTCCGAAATACCAAAGGAATCACAGACAGGTTCCTGGCAAAGCTGTGTTAGCTGAGGTAACACCTAGGGATGAAAGCAAACCAAAGCTTCAGACTATAAACCAATCGCCTATTTATCATAAACAGGCCTTACCCAAACTGGTTTGTGGCAAGCAAGATCAACAAATATGTCCAAGAGTGAGGACAAGATGAGGAAAAATATGTCTTCATCTTCCAAAGGACAGTGGGTGGAGTTCGTAATATGTTATGCCTCTGGAAAATCCAAGCCAGTAAAAGGCTTGGGTCCCACTCCTGAACTGATCATTTATGTTTTTGTGAGGTTGTTCGTTACAGCGCTATCACTAACACCTGGATTATTGATAGTGGGGCATCCAGGCACATGACCGGGAATCCGTCACTCCATTTCAGTGTCAAACAAATCAAAGGGGGACATGTATCTTTTGTAGGAAATAAAGGAGGTTATATCACAGCTCAAGGTGAAGTGGGAAATGAGAAGGCCAGTTCAATAAAGTCAACTACGTTCAACAACCAGAGAACAATTTACTCTCAGTTTCTCAAATCTATGACAAGGGCTTTAAAGTTGTATTTGATGATAAGAGATGCTACATTCGGAAGAAGGATTATGTTATCCCGGAGGAGAAAGTTCTAAGGTCAGCTTTAAGATATAACGACTTGGATGTCTTGGATATGTCAAAAGCCTCGACAACTGGGTCTGGTGCTCAGTGTTTCTTGTCTAAAGCCACCGAGAGGGATTCTATTTCTTGTCACAGGAGAATGGGTCACATTAATCCAAGGAAGATGAATCATTTAGTTCAAATAATCTGGTTGAAGGAGTTACAGTCAAGAACTTTCAGCTTCTAGTTTTCTGTATAGCATGCAAGAAAGGGAAACAGACCAAGAAATCTCACAAATCTAAGAAAATTCACTCTATTGAGATTCCACTGGAGCTTTTGCATATGGATCTATTTGGCCCTGTCAGTACTAAAAGCATAGCAGGAGATTGCTACTGTTTTGTGGTGACAGATGATTACTCAAGATTTTCATGGGTGATGTTTCTTAAAACAAGGTTAGAGATGTTTGAGTCATTCAAACATTTGGTTAGTACATTGGAGTCTCTGTAGTGAGGAAAATTCGTTCAGACAACGGCACCGAATTCAAGAATCAGTCGATGGAGGCCTTTTTCCAAGGGAAAGGGATTGTTCATCAATTCTCCTATGCTTATACTCCACAGATGAACGGCGTTGCTGAACGCAAAAATAGAAGCTTGATTGAAACTGCGAGGACGATGTTGGCATATTCAAAGCTGCTAATTTCAATTCTGGAATGAAGTAGTTGCTAATGCATGCTACACTCTTAATCGAGTTTTAGTGGTTAAACATCACGGTATAACTTGTTATGAGTTACTCCAAAAGCGTAAACCGAATCTGGAGTATCTGGAACCATTTGGAGCTCTTTACATGTAGTTGAAGAAAACTCAAACTGGGAAGTTTAGTGAGAAGGCAGAGGAAGGCATCTTTCTTGGATACAATATACCAGACAACGGGTTTATAACAACTCTACTGGTCAAGTTGAAGTGTTGTGCAACGTCGATGTTCAAAGATACACCACCCCCTTGCTGAAAAAGGTCTATTATTCTTCTTTGATTACAATGGATTTTTCAAGTCTTTCAATCTTCCTATTGCCTATTCTGATGACGAGGTGGTTGCTCAAATGATGTATGACGTTCTGAATACTCCTAATTTAGACTCGAGCACTACTGCTCCAATCGATGGTGCTTCAGAGGAAGATCTAGAAGTCAGTGATCATTCCTCAAATGATGAGGAGATTGAAAATGAAAATATGAGCAATGAGGAATCTGTCAGCCCAGATGAAAGTACACCTGCAGATGACGGTGAATTGGCTGAAACCTCTAGTGCAAATCACCAACCAGCCATAGATGAACCAGTGATTCCAAATCTGGAAAATGAAGTAGTCATGTCTACAACTCCAGTGACAAGGATTAGTGTGAATCATCCCCCAGACAACATCATAGGGGATCTTCTCTCTGGGGTTCAGACAATAAATCACTGTACACAGGTGATTATGCAGCAGTGATGGAAAAGGGATACATACATGATGGGGCATATAAGTTTTTCGTTTCTCAAGTCGAGCCTAAGTATGTTAGTGATTCCTTGAAAGATGAGGCATGGGTAAATATGATGCAAGAAGAACTTCTTCAATTTAGGAAGCTAGGTGTGTGGACACTAGTGGACAGACCCAAGGGTGCAAAGGTAATTGGCACAAAATGGGTTATTCGTTGAAAGAAAGATGACCAGGGGGTCATTATCAAAAACAAGGCACAGTTAGTAGTTCAAGGGTTCAGACAAGTCGAAGGTGTGGACTATGATGAGGTATTTGCACCGGTCGCTACGATGGAAGCAATTACGATTTTCTTAGCCTACGCATCCTACATGAAGATCAAGGTGTATCAATTGGATATGAACAATGCATTTTTACATGGTGAAATCCGTGATACAGTATACGTCAGTCAGCCCGAAGGTTTCGAAGATCCTTGTCATCAAGACAGAGTTTATAAGTTGGACAAGGCTTTGTATGGGCTACATCAAGCCCCTTGAGCATGGTATGAGAAGCTCTCCACACACCTACTGAAACATGGGTTTCGAAGGGCAGTGATTGACTGCACATTATTCATTAAAGAAAAGGATGATGATTTACTGCCGGTTCAGATATAGGTGGACGACATAATCTTCGATTCCAAAAATGAAGCATTATGTAAAGAATTTGAATTTATGATGAAAGCTGAATTTGAAATGAGTGTCATGGGAGAGATGAAGTTCTTTCTGGGATTACAGGTGGATCAGACGCCCACTGGAATCTTTCTATATCAGACCAAATACGTGGGGGACATTCTGAGTCGGTTTGATATGGAAAATGTAACGATTGCTGGTACCCCTCTTGCCACGAACCATGATGTAGCTCCTGATGAAAATGGGGATTTGGTAGACGCCCCCATGTATCGTGGAATGATCGGATCTCTAATGTATATCACAGCTTCTCGTCCTGATATCATGTAGATATCATGTACGCCACATGTCTCTGTTCTAGATATCAGTCAAAGCCAAAAGTAAATCATCTAATTGGGGTGAAGTGGATCTTTTGTTATCTGAAGGGTACTCCAATACTCAGGTTGTGGTATACTCATGATGATGACTTTGAACTTACAACGTACAGTGACTCAGACTATGGTGGGGGCAAGATGAACTACAAGTCAACATCTGCGGGGTGTCAATTTTTTGGAAGATAATTAGTCACCTGGAAATATAAGAAGTAGACGTCTGTTGCTCTGTCAATATATGAAGCTGAATATGTTGCTGCAGCAAGTTGCTGTTCTCAAATCATCTGGATTCAACAGAAAATGCTGGACTACGGTTTGCAATTTACTAACACTCCTATTTTGTTGATAATTCTACTGCTATAGCTGTTACTAAAAATCCGGTACAACATCCCAAAACCAAACACATCGGCATTAAATATCATTTCATACGTGATTGATTTGAAAAACATTTAATCGATGCAATTAAAATTAACACGGATTTTTAGCGCGCCGACCTCTATACAAAAGCTTTTGATAAACCGAGATTTTATTATCTCTTAGAGGTTAATGACGTCAAAAAGAAAGACGATGTGATTCCGGAGGAGTCGAATTCATAGTCCGTCCGTATGTGTCTTAGTTTTAATTTTTTCTGTCAAATTTATTTTATTTTATTTTATTTTCTTTATTATATTAAAATTTTCAAAAATACAAAAAGATTTCCTGTTTTAAAATTTTAGGGGGAGAATAGTTTCAGTATTTATTACTTAAAAAAAGGGGGGCATGCAGGTAAGCTGAAAAGCAAAGACATCAAATCCGAGAAATTGATTCAGTACAACGGAAAATGATAGTACACAGGCATCAAATCGTTTGGGACACAAAAAGGATTTTCATTTTTGAAATATTATATTCAAAGTCATAGAAAATTATAAGTCTGAGAAGTCAAAGCCTAAGAAGTTGAAAAATGATAGTAAGCTAGTCTGTTACTGTGGTTACATGGAGAAAGTAGACCTAGGGGTTGCATGTCGTTTATATGATGTGTCAGTAGATTCAACACAATAGACTAGTAGACATCATTGGTGAATCATGTAAATTAAATCAATCAACATGTTATGGGTTCCCATCTTATCCCTGTTCTGCACAATAAATAAATTTCCAATAAGGGGTGAGGAGCAAAAAGAAAGCCATAAATGTGTGCTAATGACCAAAAACATGAGCAATGCAAATGACAAATGTCCTTGCTGCGTTAAATGTATTATGAAATTGCTCTAACAAGAAGATAGGAAGTATGCCTCTCTGTTGTGCGATGGCACTGACCTGAGGATAAGCATAACCTACATATTCTAAGAATTTATTGTTGTTTATGCCTCTCTGCTGTGCTATGGCACTGACCTGAGGCTTGGCATCTCTTTGAAAGCTCGTTGAAGAGTCTCGTCTTGACAAAAAAACCCATAGACCGCTCAAATATCTCCAGAGGAAGGTTGATTACCACATAAGCGTGGGATCCACAAATACTTGTTGAACTAATACATCTAAATAATCACCAATGTATGTAAAAAATCTGTATATGGATTTAAGTGGACAAATATACTGACAATCACTGTGGCTGTATCTTTCGATGTTCAAAATCAATCTGTGCTATACAACAGCTCTAGTATGATTTCCTGTTAGCGCTTTTGACTCTTAGATGAATGAGATTTTGTGAATCACATATATAATGCTCTCTGTTATTGATATAAATAGAAAAGGTCCCAAATGATTACGTTTTCTTCCTGTCTGATTCCATGTGAATCTTTCTAGAAATGATGTTAATGTTTGAAGCCATTCTACTCAGGGGGAGAAATCTTTTATGTAACGTTAAAATGCTTTTAACCCTCCTCTTAATGAAAAATACAAAATATGTCTTATTTCAGTTTTAGTTCAAGTTTTTCTGCATTACTTACGTTAATATTGTGTCAGTGTCAGATTATGTAGCAAGACTAAACTCTGTGAATGTCACTAATGAACAGAACGTTAAAAGCTTGTTTCTAAAAGATAAAAGGATCATGTCTGAGGTGATCAACGGTTTTCATTTAAAAGGATCACATCTGAGGTGATCAAACGATTTCTAGTTAAAAGGATCACGTCTGAGGAGATCAAATGGTCTTCATTTAACAGGATCACATCTGAGGTGATCAAATGGATTTCAGTTAAAAGGATCATGTCTGAGATGATCAATGGTCATAATGTCATTTATCAAAGATAAGTATGTGAAAAAGTGGGCTAAACGAAGTCAAATTCACAAGTATGGCCCAATCGCACAATTAGACCATAAGTATGGGCCAATCGCATGACTGAACCATAAGTATGGGCCAATCGCATGACTGAACCATAAGTATGGGCCAATCGCGTGACTAGACCATGAGTATGGCCCAATCGCACGATTGAACCATAAGTATGGGCCAATCACATGACTGGACCACAAGTATGGCTTAATCGCACGACTGGACCATGAGGATGGATGAGTCGCACGATTGGCATCCTCAGTATGAACCAATCGTATGATTGGCTGAATGCGTATAGGTCAGTCATACGATTGTACCTTAGTCGCATGTATGAACCCATGCGAATGGGTCCAGTCGTAAGACTGAAGCTCACAACAGTATAAAAGGAGGTTCAGTCGGTCGTGACCCTACACTTACTTTCAAACTCAGTCAAAATAACTGGCTACCTAAGGACCCCTTTTCGAAATTTTTCCTGTGAACTCACTTCATTTCTCTATTGCTAACTGTTCCACGTTCGTCTACAGGTACATACAAGATGAAATCATGATACATGGGTACCTTAAATCGATCAAAATGTTCGAATGAAATAAAACTTTAAACCAAACTGAATAACTCTAAGTTGGACCTTTAAATGAACTTAAAAGTGAAATTAAAAGATAACTGGTATTATAACAATTCTTGGCGCTTCTAATGACTGAAATCTTGATATGAATATGGCAGATTTGAAGAACATTCAAATTTTCGGACTCGCACAGTATGTATGCGACTGGACATACTGATGAACTTCAATCGCATGATTGTACCATACACATGATTCAACCACATGATTGAATCAATCGGTGATCCAGTCGCATGACTGGATTAATCGTATGTCATGGCACACGACTTAGCTCAGTCGGATGCTCAGTCGTACGACTGAGTTCAGTCGTATGGTCCAATCGTACGATTGAACCAGTAAGATGAGACATGCTTCAAATTCAAATGTTCATCCTTGTAAACGGGTCTAACATGTCTTTTATTTGTGTTACAGTGAAATGTCGGATAGGTGGACTATGAGTACTAAGCACAATATTTGTGCTTACCTCAACACTACCTCAAGGAATGCCGCTGAGTTCATAGGGATTATAGAGTTCCTAAACTGATCAAGGATCTACCGAGCTATCTCTAATCCTTGTACACCTTACAGATCCCTACAGCAGGCATTATGAGAGAATGCGGTAGTAGACATTCATGATTTATCAGATGAATAGATTGATGAGATGTTCAGACTGAACCCTGATGAAATCGTTAGAGATGCTCCTGAAGTTGATGTTATTAGTGATGAGGAGTTGCAAGGAGTTGATGACATAAAGATATAGGATGTCAACGCAGACCGCTATACTTAGTACACAGACATTGATGGAGATGTTATACCAGAGTTGGGTGAAACCTTTGTCAGTGGAGCATTTGACAAGGTTGCTGAGAAAGTCATAAAAAAAGAAGTGGCAGAAGATAAAGCTCAAGCCGATTATGCTGATGTGGCAAAAAAGAAGGCTGAATGGGCTGCATATCTAGCTGAGATGAAAACTCAGAGAGAGCCTCTAAATTAGAATCCCTACACCAAGTTGTATAAGGTTAAAAGACATCAGAAAGTATCTGGAAAAATTATCAGCTGGGCCTACATTGACGATTTAAATGTTTATGCTGTCAAAAGGGAGAAAAGGATGGAGTATTACAGACATCCACATGATCTGAAAACCCTCCCAGGCTATGAGCTGATCAGACTTGCTTGCGTAAACCTACTGTATGCAAACCCAGAAAAGATGTCGGGTTGGTTTGAAAAGGCACTGAAAAAAGAGTACCATACGAGATGGGTCAACTTCAAACCTCAACAACCGAAGATGTTTCTTCACAAAAAGGAAGTTGACTCAATCTCTGGAAGACAGAAGGTGGTGTTGAAGTGGCGACCTCCAAGGACAATATGAAAGATTCCATTGAGGGAAATGCCACAGGACTTCACACCTTATTTTAAGCGGTGGTATTACGATTGGAGGATCGGCGAAGCGGTTATTGTGCTTAACCGAGATGGTAAGATTGAGACTATCAGGGTATTTGACCCAATGTGGCTCACTAACTTGTCGACAGAAGATGTTTATACTTCATACAAGTGGCCACTATTCTATGACACTCAGGACATTGTACAAGCTCTCCAGTTCCAGCACTTTATAAGAGTCTGTTTTGCATTCGAGATTCATACTGGAGTCATAAAAGAGGAGAAGTACAAGGAGTTTGAAGAGCATGTGAAGAGTGTTAGACAATAGAGTAAACTAGGTCCAAGGGGGAGTTTGTTGATACATGATGTACCTAGTTTATTATACTTAAACGTTTATGTTTTTCATTTCTTACACATGTGTAATGCAAGAACCTTATTGTAATGTGATATATATGTTTGGATGTTTATTTACCTTTGATTATATCATATTCTTATAACATTTATTATTACACACACGATGAACTTTATATATAGGTTTGGGGTTCGTTGTGCATAGTTTTGAGTCAACAACGATTCAGAAATATGTTTGACTTAGTCTTGTGGTGATTCATGCTAATGGACCATGCTCATGGACCAGACGCACGAATGGACCATGCTTATGGACCAGTTGCACGACTGAACCAAGTGACTGGATCAGTCACACGACTAAGTCATAAGACTGGCTCAGTCGCACGACTGAACCAGTCGTAGAGTTCAGTCGTAAGTAAGAATCAATCGTATGACTTAGTCGCACGACTGAACCATGCTGATGGCTCAGTCGTATGACTGGACAATGAAACCTATAAATACCACATAATTCATGGAAAAACAGAACACTTCTAATATTATCATACCCTAGCCGTCTAGAGCGTCCTAGTTCGTCCATCCAACTTCATAGTTCGTTCCTGATCAATTCCTACACATTCTTAACGTTTGTTTAATCTTTAGATCGACCAGGTTTTCGTTCTCACTGAGTGGATTGCCAATCAAATAGGATTCCGCACTATTTAATCTGGTTCACGTTGAATCAGTTAGTACTCCGTACGTACACGATCCTAACAATTGATCATTTTTGAAGATAATGAAGTTACTAAAGTTAGTGTTCACTGATTTGATGACGTTTTGAGCTTAAAACGAAATTAATTGAATCAATTGGAGATAATTAGTATCTTAATTGAACTTAAATCACTAATTGAACACTTAATTAATCCAAGTTTAATCAATTTAGTGAAAAATTGAAGATGAAACCTTTGAAATCGAAGAGATCTATTCAGGCGAAAACTCGCTTTTCATAAAGTTTGTTACAATAGAATCAATTAGTGCGGCAACTTTCAGTTTTCATAAAGTTCAGTTACAAAAGTATCCACCCAAGAACATTGCATTGTTCGCGTGAGAACTTTGCATTGTTCGCGTGAGTACTTTGAAGATTTCACACGAGAAATTGATCATTCGCACGAGAACTTTAGGTTTGAAGATTTTGTGAAGAATTTGGTTTACAATTAAGAAAATGACTAATCTAAAGCACATCACTGCCACTTTGAATCTCGACAATGAGATTGATATGAGCACAAAGCCACCTCGTTTGCTCAGTGAAGAAGATTACCTAGATTAGGCATACAGGTTTGAGAACCATGTCATTTACACCAAACCCTGGATGATAAGATCTATTAAACAAGGTCCATACATCCCGATATACAAGAATGATAAAGGTGATTTGATTCCTAAACTTGAGCATTTATGGGATGAGGAGGACATGAAAAAAATGAGCTTGATGACAAAGCTTATGCTGCTATTACCATGGCACTTACTACTAAGATAACGTTGAAGTTTAAAGACTTTACCAAGGCTAAGTATCTATGGGATGCAATGGAAGAACAAATCATGGGTAATAAAGACATGAGAGAAAGCAGAAAAGACATGCTTAACCAAGAGTCCAATATGTTTAATCATATTCTTGGTGAAACTTTAAAAGCTTAGATATCTAGGTTTGTGAAGCTGATCACTAAAATTAAGAGTGAAGGAATTATTTTGGAGAATATAGCAGTAAACAAAAAGCTGCTAAATTCTCTACCATAGCTGGAACAACAACTACACTACTATCAAGAGGACCAAGGATCTGTTTACCTTGACACTTAGTGATCTCGCCTCAACCATCAAATCCTATGATATGGATGATAAGCATAGGGCCGCAAACTATATCAACACTATAGGAGCTGAAGCATCGTCATTGTATGCCAAAATGGCTAATAATATAAATTACTATATCAGCTACTCTCAACTATGTCAACAACAACAACAATCTATACCTTCTGGTTATCCAATTGTCAAAGATCAAACCTTCCCCCAATCCTTGCCTCAATACCATGCTACTCATCAAAATCCTTATGTCCAAGTTCAAACCCAATCCCAACCTCAAATCTACTCTCCAATTCAAGCTTCTCAACCAACATAACAAGATTTTGTTGTAAATTCTCAACCTACGAAGCAAACCATTCAGATAGCTAAAGAGCATCTGGCTTTATTCACTACCTTCAGGAACAACTAGGAAACATTCTCTGCTAGAATACTCAGTGTACCAAACATCTTGGTTGATGACTTACAGTAAGTTAATCCTGATGATGTAGAAGAGAATGATATTAAGTATCAGATGGCTATGGGGGTGTATAGAGACAAGAACTTTTCAAGAAGAATTAGTAGAAAACTATTTGGTATGAAAAACTCTAGCAAGATAGGTTTGACAAGTCTAGTTTGAGATGCTACAACTTTGACAAACCTTGTCACTTTGCAAGAGAATGTAGTGAACCCAGATCAAACCAGATTGAACATTGAAAGAAGATGGTGACAGTAGAGGTGGAAACAAAGAATGATCAAGCCAGTTCATCCAAGAACAAAGCATTGGTGTCTTGAACTAATGAAGATGTGATTGGTCGGACCAAATAGAAATCCTTGATATCAAGTTGTGTACTGATCTGTTGGCTGTTATCCAACCAGTTGAAGAGCATGTTGAAGACAATTTATTTGCTGAGTTTGTGTCTGATGATCTATTGATTGGTGTGTTTGCTGATAAAGAGAGGGTTGAAGCTGAGATAGTTGACAAAGTTGAATAGGAATAGGTGGAAAAGGTGAAAACTGAAGAAGTGTAAGTTAGTGATGAAATAGCTGTTGAGATTACTCCAGCTCAATCTGAAGAAATGGAAGCAAAGATTGTTGAGTTCACTATAGTCAACATTGAAGAAGTCAAAGGAAAAGCTATTTAGTTAACTCCAGCTGAAGAAAAGAACAAAGCCAAAGCTGTTGAGGATACTCCAACATCTGCTTATGCTAACCGTGTTCATGTTGTTGAGATCACTCTAGTATCTAAAGTAGAATAGAAAGTGGGAAAGGTCTTCATGGTGAATGTTGTCCATGAAGAGACAAAGAATAATGTAGAAACTGATGATGTATATATTGCTCTTTGTTCAAATGAGTGTATTGAAAAGGTACAAAGATACAGAGTTTACAACGAACACTTGATTTTAGAAGTTAAGAAACTTCAATATCAAGCTTGTAAACATAAATCTGATGAGAAAATTTTTAAAGAAAAGATAGATGGCCTAAACAAATAAATTTATCAATCAAAGTTAGATCTTTACGATAAATATAGTAACATAAATGATTTGACAACTCATAACAATGAACTATCCTTGGAAATTAATAAACTAAATAGGAACTCTTATCTGCAAAACTGATTGTTGAGAAATTTGAGTTATTTTCAAACATGGTTGAAGGTATAATCAAATCTCAAATGAAACAGAAGATTAATGGTGGTAAAGGTGGAGTTAGTTACTCTAACATTGCACCACTAATTAATTATGATTATACTTCTTTGCCTTCATCAGTTAACATTTGTGATAAAGAGACCTATGGTTTAGGTTTTCAACCACAATCTGACTTAACACCTTCAGTCAATGTATCACTGACTGTTGACCTTATCATAAAAAATAATATTAAAGTTCATCATGATAATTCTTTTGAAGAAAGTGTGAAGATGGACGGGTTGGTTGAAGAATGGGAAAGTCGTGATGAAATAGGATTTAAGGAAAATGAAACCTTTAATGAAAATCTACTTGTAATTCATCATCAATGATCAATGAAAGTTCAGAAGTTTCTTGTGTTACAAATAAGTGTTAAAAATGTCAAACAAAGAAAAGAAATTGAAATCAAAAATTAAGTTTAAGACCAAAGAAAGAAAACGAGTCACAACATCTGTATCTGACTTGAAAACTGATTTCAAGAATATATTAGTTTCAAAAGGCAACATTGATAAAGAAGATTATATTTTTAAAGAGATAAATGCTAGTTTCTTTTAAAATAAATCTCCTATTATTGCTAACTCTATGAAGCAAGTTGTGTGTAGATCAGGTACAAAAGAAACTGTCCTACTCCAGTACCTTCCGTTCATAAGGATAAAGCTAGACTTAAATCCTTGTTAGCCTCAGAAGATAATCATTTTATTAGGACAATTAGTAATGGAAAGGAAAAACGAAAGACTATTAAAGAATCTATAGGCCAAAGACGTAATAAAGCCAGATTCTATAATAGATGTGGAAGTTGTCATCAACAGTTTAATAAAACAACTTGATTGCAAAATATGTATCATAATAAATGTTGTTATGTTTGTGGAAAGCCAAATAACATGGCTAGAAATTGTAATCATAATCAATTGACATGTAAACAAAAGTTTCATAATTCTATTGCAAATAATCGAAAACAATTCTTTCTTTATTCAAAATTTAAAAGAAATTTGAATCATTCAAACTCTTTTACTGATAAAAGAAATGATCAAACAAACACAAATGTGCAAAAAGAAAATACAACAGGAAACCTTTACATGTCAATGATGATAATTCAAATTCCCCATAAAGTACTTTCAAGAAATTGGTTACAAATCTGATCAAACCAATTCAGAAATGGAAAGTTAAAAAAAGAATCTGAACCTGATATTGTTAAAGATTATATCTTCAATGATAAAAGAGATATGATATTAAAATATGTATCGTATTTATATAAAAATGGTGTACTCAAGTCAACCATGTCTTCGGTTCCTAAAACTGAATAAATAATTCATTTGTGCAGGAACATCCAAGACCTAGCATCAACAGTGTTTGGCACGTTGACAGTGGATGTTCAAGGCATATGCCTCGTAATGTATCCCTGTTAAACAACATCAAACCTTATAACAAAGGATATGTTATATTTGCTGAAGATAAAGGTGGTAAGATTACAAAGAAAGGTACAGTGTCAAAAGGTGCGTCAAGCATTGAAGATGTGAATTTTGTAGAGGAACTAAAACATAACTTGTTAAGTGTCTCTCAAATTTGTGACAAACAATATTCAACACACTTCACTAATAAAGAATGTTTAATTCTAAAACCTAGATTTGTAATTCCTGATAAATGGATCTTATTAAGAACTCTGAGAGACAAAGGCACGTACTTACTTGATATGAATGGATCTCATTCATTCAGAACTGCGTCATGTTTGTTGTCTAAAGCCTCGGAAAGTGATTCATTGTTATGGCATCGTCATCCTGGTCATGTAAATATTAAAAATATGAACAAGTTAGTTAGAGGAAATCATGTTGTCGGTCTACCTTTGAAAGAATTTCAATTATCTGAACATTTTCTGTCATGTTCAAAAGGCAAACAACATAAAATTCCTCATAAACCAGTTATTCATACAAAAATTGACTCTATCCTTCAACTGTTACACATAGATTTATTTGGTCCAGTTAGTGTTTTGAGTTTAGGATGTCGTGCATATTGTTTAGTCGTTACTGATGATTTTTCTAGATTTACATGGGTTTTCTTTTTAGCAACCAAAGATGAGACACCTCATATGCTAATAAATATCATGACACTTGTGGAGAATCAAATTAATAAAACAATCAAATGCATTCGAAGTGATAATGGAACATAATTCTGCAATCATACATTGAATGAGTTTTGTGATTCAAAGGGGATAGCTAGACAATTCACTTCCGCAGGAACTCCATAAAAAAATGGAGTTGCTGAAAGATGAAACTGAACTTTAATTGATGCTACCAGAACAATGTTATCAGCAGCCAAATTACCATCATTCTTTTGGCCTGAAGCTGTTAATACTACATGTTATGTTCAGAATCGTGTGTTAATTAATAAACAACAAAACATGACTCCTTATGAAATCTTTTTAAAACATAAACCAAAAGTCAAATATTTCAAAATGTTTGGATGTTGTTGTACTTTGTTAAACACATTTTATTCAAAGTCAAAATTTGATGAAAAAGCTGATGAATGTTATTTCGTTCGATATTCAGCCAACAAGGTAGCCGATCGGGTTTATAATAAAATATCTAAACAAATAATTGAGTCATTTAATATTGATCTGCATGAATCTAACAAAACAGATGCCGATTTTGGACCTTTATGGGTATATGATTATGCTTCATTAGTTGACACATTTAATCGATCGTCTGTTATGTCTACAACTACTATACCTTTGACATCCTCAATTCAGGAAATGTTTACTGATGATATTGGATCTATTTCTTCTCAAATTAAAGGAATAACTTTAGATATACCTTCTTCTTCAACTAGTTCAGCTGCTCCACAAGCTTCTGAATCTAACATACCTCATTCTGAGCCAATTGTTGAGCAAGCTATATAAAATTCTAATCAGAGATCTTCTCTTACTCAAGCTGATCCGATTGATACCATTCAAATTCCCTTTGATGATTTATCTATTGATAATGACACTCATCAAGAGGAAGACATTGTGTATCAATCGAAAGAAGGGAACACTGTTAAAGAACTAGTCGGTCATATGTCTAATCTAGACAAAGTTATCTTTGAAGATGTTATTCCACAGCTGGGAATCCATAAAGACGATCCAACTAAAGTAATTATTGGTTCGTTATCATAGGGAGTTCAAACTCGAAGTCGTTCTGGAGCAATAAATACATGTTTGTACTCATGTTTTATTTCTCAAATAGTGCCAAAGAACGTTAAGATGGCATTGAAAGAAAACTGTTAGGTAGAGGCTATGCAAGATAAGTTGATGCAATTCAAGAAGCTGAATGGCTGGCATCTATATGAACTACCAAAGGGAAAGCTGCCAATTGCAACAAAATGGATATTCAAGAATAAGAAGGATGAAAAAGATCAGATTGTTTGCAATAAGGCCAGAATTGTTGTTCAAGGATTCTATCAGATGAAAGGATTGATTATGAAGAAGTATATGCTCCAGTTGCAATACTCAAAGCTATACGTATCTTTCTGGCTTATGATTCTTACAAGAACTTCACAGTTTATTAGATGGATGTCTAACTGCATTCTTGTATGATGAAATGAAAGAAGAAACTTATGTCTGTCAACCATTAGGTTTTGAAGATCCAGATCATCCTGGATATGTTTACAAGTTCGACAAAGCACTTTATGGCTTACATCAAGCACCTCGTGCTTGGTATGCTACTCATACTGAACATTTACTTGCAAATGGTTACAAAAGAGGTGCTATTAATCAAACTTTATTCTTAAGAAAGACTAGTGATGATCTCATTCTAGTTCAAGTTTATGTCGATGATATTATCTTTGGATCTACAAATGATGATTTGTGCAAGGAATTTGCAGCAGTGATGAAGAAGAAATTTGAGATGACTTCTCTTGGAGAAATGTCATTTATCTTAGGTATCCAAGTTAAATAAGATGATAAGGGTATACTGATTCATCAAGAAAAGTATATTCACACTATCTTAGACAAGTACAAGTTTCAAGACTCCAAGATATCTCCAACTCCTATGTTTTCTCGTCCTACTTTGACTCTAGATCTCACGGGCGAATACGTTGATCAACACATGTATCGATCAATGATCGGAACTCTGATGTATCTTACTGCAAGCAGACCAGACATCATATTCCCTATTTGTCAGTATGCATGTTATCAGAGTAATCCAAAGGAATCTCATATGAAAGCTGTCAAGCGGATTTTCAAGTATCTCAAGGGTCAACCAACATCTGGTCTTTGGTATCCTAAAAATTCCGATTTCAATTTATTTGCTTACGATGACAGTGATTATGCAGGATGTAACTTTGATAGGAAATCTACTAGTGGATGTCAATTTCTTGGCAATAGGGTGATTTCATGGCAGTGCAAGAAGCAGCAGACGGTGTCCACTTCAACTATAGAGGCTGAATATATGGCTGTATCAAGTTATTGTTCACAGATTGTTTGGATTCAATAATATTACTTGTTTATGGCCTTAACATTTATGACACTAAAATTTTATGTAATAATACTGCAATATTGAACAGTGTGAAGAATCCAATCCAACATTCAAAGACAAAGCACATCAAAATCCGAATGCATTTTATGCATGATTGTTTTGAACGAAAGCTTATTGTTTTGGAATCTGTTTCCTTAGACGACAGCATCGTTGATTTGTTTACTAAGGCGTTTGATCATTCCAGAATTGACTTTTTAGTCCAATCTATGGGAATGATTAACTTTAGTTAACACTTATTCTTACACCCTTTACAAAAATATTTTTCTGTTTCTTAGTTAAAATTGTTATTTTCTTCCTAAGATAATTACAATTTTAGGGGGAGAAAATTTATAAAAAAACAACAATTTTTTTATTAGGAGGAGTTAGTCTGAAGAAAAGTACAAAAAGATTTTGTTTTACAAAGATTGAGAAAATTAAAATTTCAAGTTTATATAGGAAATGATAGTACATTTCTTGATTTTGACTCGCTACATTCTAAGGCATCCAAGAAATTGACTTGGATTATGTTTGATATGTTGATAGGCTTGACAATCAAGAATGAAAAACACTTTGTACTGTGATGAATTGAAAGTAAATCACTATGACTGAAGTGGGTAACTTATCAAGGTTTTGTGATAACGCTGATTCCATCCTAAAATAGACTGAGAGTTATAGTCTGATCATACTCAAGCTAGTTACCTTCTGACACAACTTATTTTGAAGATAATATATGTGCATATATATATATATATATATATATA
>BJCO01464984.1:0-17001 GCA_018326465.1 Flaveria floridana | reverse complement strand
TGACCATACTTTATTTTACTGTTTACCTTTTTATGATAGTACATGTTACCAACTTTAGTTGGTGACAAAAGGTAAGTCAGGGACATGTCCTGACTACCAAATCTCAGGCAAAATGTCTGAGATACCTTAACCTAGAGTCTTATAGTATAGATGTTTGGTTAGAGGTTTCCAGCTGGTATCAAAGTATATCCGGCTGTAGGTAGTATTATATATGCCTTCTTATTGTAACTCATAAGATAGAGATAGAGCCAGAACTTGAGCTTGTAAGAGTCTTGTAATCCTTTGAGTTGAGAAGCAATATATAAAAGTACCTTGAAAATTTACATGATGTGTTCATTATCATCTATTACTTGTTATATTGTGATCAACTCTTGTTAGACTCTTATTGAAGTGTTGTTCAAGGTGAGTTTGAGAGAAAAACCTCTTGTTTAGTGACCAAAACCGATCCTGCATGGTTTAAAGAATATGTCAAGTAAAGTAGTTATTGGATATGTAGATTCAGATTATGCAAAGGACTTGGACAAGGGGAGGTCTATTACGGGGTATGCTTTCAAGTTTCTTGGTAACTTGGTGAGTTGGAAGGCAAGATTGCAATCAGTTGTTGCTTTATCCACAACTGAGTCTGAATATATTGCACTTACTGATGCAATGAAGGAAGCTTTATGGTTGAAGAGGTTTGCAACTGATTTAGGTTTAGTGGCTGATGCAGTTGTCTTTTGTGACAATCAAGGGGCTGTTCAGCTGACTAAGAAATCTGTATTCCACGAGAGGACTAAGAACATTAGAGTGAAGTATCACTTCATTCGAGAAGTGGTAAGTTCTAAAGAAGCTAATGTTGCTCATATAGACACTGATTTTAATGCAGCTGATGTGTTTACAAAATCATTGTCTAAGTTCAAGTTTCAATTTTGTTTGGATGCACTAGGAGTTGGATAAATTGACTTCAAGGTGGAGATTGTTGATATGATATTGTATTGAAGTCAACTTTAGTCTTTTGGTTTGTATTTGTATTGTTTAGAGAGTTCAGGGGTCATTTGTGACTTTATGTTCAAAGTTAGGGGTTTAATGGTAACATGGATTAGTTTGTTAATTACCGTTAACAACCTGATTTGGGGGAATAAAAGGGAGTCAATTAGGTCATTGTAATTCATTCATTAAAAATGGATACTTCTCTGTAATTCAAGTCGATAGTAAGAATTGTGTTCATCTTTCATTCTTGATTCAAAGTATTCGATTCATTGTAGTTTAATTCACAACAATATATATGAAATCTCACTCTTTTTAGTAGATTCCATCAACTTCCATTTTCAAAATTCAAATCCAATTGGATTTAAACATCTTGTTGATGGAACACTTTATGGAACTTAATTTTAGTTTACTTACTCAAAGTCACTGTAGACAACATTAATAAATCAACATATGAATTCAGATCTATCTTCATATGCTGTTATCGGTTTTACACTTTTGATCTGTAATGCTTAAACATAGTTGTAGTATATGTGCATTTAGTTTGATCTTCATATTTCATGATTAACATGTATACGGACTCGTATGTAATATATGTTTATTTTCAAATGGCAACGTAAGATCACAAGTTATAATTTCAATAATTATGACAACAAAGGATTCTTAATAAATGCTAATTTATCCGAACAGGGTAGATCTGACGAAAATTCTTAATGTGACTTTCATTGGCAATTGTTGGTGTAAGTTTTGCATTTTCTAATGGGTTACCAACATGACTTACCAAGTTTACCAAAGAGTCAGCGATGGAATACGGACAAATCATAGTGATTGATACCATGGTAGTATTATCGGCAGATTACAGGAATAAAATTTCATCAGCGGAGATGTTATAATAAAAAAGACTCAAGGTATTTAAACGACACTTTAATATTGAGTGCAAGATTATATATAACGTGATGATAGTCTTGCCCAAAAATTTCAATTTTGGATTTTTATTATTTTGGTGAAAATATCAATAGATAGAAAAGTAACTAAATCATATTTTCAATATATTATTTCAGAAAGAAAAAGGTAACAGATAACGTTTCATCGAGTCGAAAACAAATAAGAAAGAAATACCTAATCCTTACATGAATATTAGATTCAAGTATTATAAATTTATCTTTTTCACATTATTTAATAATTTGAACAGATCACAATTATACATGTATATATGGTCAATGATAAAAGCATCAATTAAATATGAATTATACATAAAATATATGAATAGGTTTAATGATAAAAGCATGCTTGCTTTTGGTATCGATCATATCTTTGGCCTTTAAAAAGAAAAACATTTCGGTGTAAAAAATATATACTTTAAGCTAAAGAAACAATCAACTCATGGCAATCAATGGCTTTGGCTAGGTAGTGCTCTACAATTTCACTTGAATATTTCATCATTTGTAGAATAAAAAATAGAATTTATTTTTTTATAAAGTTGAAATATTAATGACGAGTGTGAAAAATACAAAACTGAAATAATATGAACAATAACTAAAGAAAGAAGAATGAGGGAATTTCATGGAGAAAATAGACATGAATCGCAAAAATACCAAAACACTATTACTGAAACAAAATTTATTAAAGGGACTGCCAAAATTTCCTTCGAATATGTTGGCAATCACGTGGCACGTGTTCTTATAAATAAACTACTTTCCGGCCTTCATAACCATGAGTTGGTAGTGTGTTTCTTAAAGACGATTGCAAACTAAAAAATACATACTCGTGTTTTCTTCACGAATTGATTCACGCAATCTTACCCAATAGGCCTACATTTTCTACGCATGTTGTATACCTTTGTAATCTAGTTTTACCCAAAATATTGCAAAGTAAATCTATATCTCTTATAAATTCTCCAACATATTTTGTAAATAACCAAAACATTTAAAAAAGAGTTGAAATTAAGTTTCATAGACGTGAATCAAAGACAAACCTGATAAGTGATAGGACAAAATGATTGGTTTAAAGCATATATTGTGGCAAATGGCACAAATTATGGAAACCCCCAAAGATTTTTTACTTGTTGGAAGAATCATATGCCTTGCATTTGAACAACGGTCATTTTTCACTTTTCTTGGTGAGCTCACATGATTTGAGGTTGATTCTGTTCGCTATTCAGATCTTAAAAAAAGGGTTTTAAAACTAGTTTTGATTCATTGCAACACCTCTGGCCATGGGATCTTCATAGATCACACAAAAAATTTTACTCTTTTTAATCAAGTCCGACATTGATGATGACAAACAAGTTATAATATATAATGATGAAGCATTGATGTTGTTCAGCATTGTAATAGACCACTTAAATTTTACCAAAATATTTTCCGTGTTGCCCTGATGGATTGCTCATTCAAAAATCCATGGTTTAGTTTACATCCAACGAGTTGTTCGCCCAGGCAAAACTCATCTTGACAGATGCGGTTTCCACGGCACTCGTTGTTAAGAATCATCGAGAAACATGATGTCTTTGATGGTTTTATGAATAGCGTCAATGATTTTAGTTTTCAACATATAAATAATCTCACTTAAAAAGGCCGTTCAACAAAAGAAAATCTCACTTAAAGTATATTAAAAACATAACAAAAGATAAGAGTTTGTTACAATTTTGAGCCATACCCGATGTTTCAGGTTGAGTTTTGATTTCTCCGGTTCATGTTTTTTATGCCCACGTGATATGTACGATTAATAGAAACAACTAGTATGAACTCCCCGCGTTGCGGCGGTGAACGTAAAATCAGACCAAGTCACCAATTTCACACTCATCATCAACGACCACCAACACTAGAAAAAATCGTAATTATAATAAACAAAAACGGGTTAAATAAAATCAAACAGAAAGTAGACATAAAAAAGTTGAGCCCCGCATGTGAAACGTGAAACATAAAAACAATAACTAAATCGATCTAAAAACCACGGGTTGTGATAGTGCCATTAAAGAGAAAAAAAGATAGGATTATAAATATTAAACCAAGCACACACTTTATAGCGCGTTGATTCGTAAAATTTAAACCGCAAGCTAAAACGAAAAATTTGTAAAAAATAAAAAGTATAGGTAATCGAAGTTGAAAGTGAAAGATTATAGATGTTAAGTAATAAAATATGTAAAAGTGAGGTTACAATTAAAAAAAATTAAAAGAAAAAAAAACAAAACAAATGCAACATATAATGCACAAAACACTTGATAATTAGTATTATATATAATTAAAACACCAATAATAACAATTTTGTCTTGAAAGCAAGTATAAGTGTATAACAAATTGGCATACACATAACATATATTCGAATGATATATTGCAAATTTGCAATATTTAAATAGAGAGTGGGTAAAAAGTATTAATAAGCAAATATGAAAATTGAAGTTGTGAACATCGCTACGTGTTATAAAGTGAAGGTTACCACATTTAGGGCCTCGTTATGCATGCGTAAATAAGAAACTATCACTTATACATGGAACATGATTACATGATATGACATCTTGAGAGAGAAAAGGAATTCTACATGGGATGAGATTTAGAAAATTTGGGTACACTTCCTATTGTGTACAAAGTTAAAACATTTTCTACTAGGATAGCATTTATACACTAAAATATTTATTTATTGATATCCATTATAAAACATTTCTAAGAGTAATTATAATATATTTTTCTTTTCTAAATGTTGTATATTACGGGTATATTTGGTATTTGAACACCACCTAAATACTTCTACCAAATCTATGTTAACCAACAATTTGTGAATATTTTCTTCCTAAGGTGTGGGGTAACATTCGAATCAAACTTGAAAATTGATTTGAATTGAATTCGTATTTCATCTGTAATTCACTTTTTCCAAACAAAGTGTATGAACTAATATGGATCATTGATATAGGTAAATTTGTGCTGTGATTAAGGACATAATTATCACACATTAAATGTTTTAATTATCAAACATGAAGGCAGGTTCAAAGGGTAAATTGGAATACCCTAAATTTGTTAACATTTTTTTTAACGTTGTTGGATTTTAATAATCACAAAATGTTTAAAGACACTCACTACAAGAAAATTGAATTTTTGCGTCAATGAATTCGATTAACATTTTTTTTAACGTTGTTGGATTTTAATAATCACAAAATGATTAAGGACATAATTATCACACATTAAATGTTTTAATTATCACAAAATGTACTGTCAACTCAATCCCAAATAATATTTATTTCAGTTAATTCAAATTTCATTCAATTCAATTCAATTCGATTAACATATAAGCTTTGTCGATAAAATATAGATTATGCTAATCTTATAGCTGTTTAAAGATTTGTAAAATTGTAATCGTATAGCTATAACGTCACCAAAATGGCTAAATTTGAACTTATAAGAACTAAGTTGCACATTTAGCAAGTGTTACACGATAAAATAACACATTTCGCCACCATATATAGGATAAAAATACAACCACCACTTTTTCTTGTTTTCCACTTTTGTACCATATTAAAACCACAAAGAACCAACCACTCGACCACTTCACTTCATCACCATTATCACATCACAATTCTCTGTCAAGATCATGAATCCTACAATGGAATCATCAGAAGAAGAAGCACTGTTCCGGTCGTACCCATACACCGGCCTATACTTCGTCCAAAGTCCGACCACCACCGTCTCATTCCACTCACCAACCACCCAACGTCGCCTCACTCTCTCCCACTACTCCTCTTCTCGTGGATCCACCAACAACTCTTTGCATGACAAGAAGATCTCCTACGGCCCGCGAGAAAGCCTCGATCATGAGGAGGGTGGTGGTGGTGGGGTGGTGGTGAAAGTTGGGGATCAAAAGTGTGGTGATTATGTTGCTGGTGGTGGTGAGAGTGAGGAGGAAGAAGAGGAAGAGAAAGGGTTCGGGATGAGGAAGAAGATGTGGGATTTGGTGTCGTTTTCGCGATCGGATTCGTGGGTTTGGATATTGTTTCAGATTTGCTTGAGGTTGATGGTGAGCTTTGGAGTTGCATTGTTGTTCTTCTATCTCATTACTAAGCCTCCTTCTCCCATTATCTCTATTAAGGTCCTCTCTCTTTCTATGATCATTGTTTTTCAATGTATTTTTTTAACAGCTAATTTATATAATACTGTGGGAATTAAAACCGGCCCAGATAGACTTCCCAGCTTAGGTGTTAAAAGGTAACGCCTCTGTTGTTACTAGACCATCAATCCTAATATATATATCCGTGTACGTGTTTAAGGACATTTATTATAGTCAATGTTATACAGAGTTTGATGAGAACCGTAGAATCACTTGTACGTATAAAACTTCAATGAAAAAAGATATATATAAATCAAACTACAATAAAAAAGATAATATATCTGCATGTAACGTTATGTCAAAATTATGTGAAAACAATATAACTTTTTTATTTTTTGAACGGGAAATGTACGACTATGTTTCGTAAAATATATTATTTTAATTAGATACACTTATCTGTTTTCCGGCCAGGATCACACCCAATCCCTCAGTGAAAAATCTATTGCTGAGAAAAGTTATTGGGTCTACTTTAAAATTTTTACTAAAATTAAAACTTGAACTTATAGTCTCCCATAACAACTACAATTCTATGAACTTATGAAGAACCATAATGGTCTTGAAAACGGTTGTTCTTCTAGAAGTTTTCGGGCAGAAATTTTAATTGGAAAAAAAATTAAAAATAATTCTTCTAGGGATTTGTAAGCATGCACTTATATGGGTCGCTTGCCAGGCTTTAAAATTTATTAGTAGCACTTTTTCAAGTAAAAATATGTTATCAATTATATTAATTATGTCCTTTTACCTTTGTAATAATTCATATATTACAAATAACTCGTTACTTTATCTATTTCTGAGAAATTCATATAAAAAAATCACAAACAATGAAGAAAAATCCCTAACGTTATTTGCATAAAATCCGAAGAGTTATGCCATAATGATATATTAAAAGCAAATTAGATTTTAATAATCCAAACTATTACCTATTAGCCGATAATAATTCATACTATTAATTTGGCCGGTAGCACTTCGAACTTTCACTTTTATTACCAATAACAGTACCAGTGACATATTTTTTAATTTTTTATATTTGATTTGCACTCGATTCGGTTCACAACAATAATTATGAACGAAATGAAGAAAAGTACAAGCTACATTAAGACTAAAATAGATACAAATCGAGTGTAAAAAATTAAAAGTTTTGTTACTGAAATATAAAAGTAAAAGTTTAGATTATTACCAGTCAAATTAATATTATTGATTATTATCAATCAATGAGTAATAGTTTGAATTATTAAAATCTAATTTGCCTTTATTTATTTATTTAAGTTTTCACACTTCATTCAAATTTTCATAACCTTTATGTATAATATTTTTTATGCGCATTATACCATAAAAATAAGTGTTTGTTATATTTAAATGAAGTACACTATTGTTATTACAAAAATAAGTTTTCAAGCTCATTGTGATTTTTTTCATTTTGTCCTTTCATCTTATTGTTATGTCTTTTGGTTCGTTATTGTGTTTTCCTAAACACTATTGTAATTTTATAAAATAGAAAGTTTAAGAAAACATAATAATAAAATAACCCTGTGTGTATTTCTATTATGTAAAATACAATGATAGAACAATAATTAATTTATCTAATAAGTTATAAATAATAATAAAAAATAACAAAAAATGACTTTAATCTAAATAACTATATCATTTTGTTTTTTCTGCTTGTTATTGTTGAGCACTTTTATAAATAAATTTGAAAAACACATTGGTGAAATAAATCATTGTGTACTTTTAATCGTAAAACATAATAATAAGGATTTCACGCAATTGCCAAACAAATCTTATTTTTTTAAAACATTAAAACGACAGGTATTGATATAAATTTTACTATAAGTCTATCCTAAAAAAATTAAATGTTTATATTATTTTTATTACTTAAATTACTTATTTATATATACTTTCAATCATATTTTATCTTAAAAAACTAAATAACAATTTTTAAATCTTTATTACTAACTATTTAAATATTTTTATTTAATTTAATTCGTGAAATACACGGATTATAATTGAATTTCCTTAAAATAACTTAAGCCCATATTTTGTTCTTTGAACCAATCACGGGTTGGAATTTGTTTAGGCTTTAGCCCAATCTAACATGTCAAATCCATTTGCATCGCACATCGGTCTAAAAAGCAGGTTTATTTTAGAATTTTCATATTCAGATACAATATTTATTGTAGTTTAAGTTTATATAACATAATTCGATACATGTTAAGATTTATAATATTTAATAAAATAATCTTTATTTTGTCATTTGTCATTCTTTTTACCCATATTTTTGCCACTTGTCGAAATTCTCACATTATTTTTCCCTCCAAAATGATATTATAGTAATTTAAACACTAAAATTAATTTTCTATTTTATTGAAGATCAATTTTATTAATTGCTATATTTCTCTCTCTCATTTAGATTTTTTAAAATCAAGGTATCTTGTTAAAATTAGATTTTATTAAGAAAATTAAAAAAATCACATCTTTTTATTAAAATATACCAAATAATATTTTTTTTAAATAATATAAAATTTTCAAAAACACTAAACCTTTTTGAAACAAAATATTTTAATCGGTCCTTTTTTAAAAAAAATTATAAAAATTGTGAACTTTTTTAAAAACAATCTTATTAAAACAAGCAAAATAATTACAAACCAGAGTTTTCAATAAACAAGATTTTTACAAAAAATAATTTTTTTATAAATTAATTTTAAAATAAATGTTTAAAAATAAAACTATTTTGATAAGAGAGTAAAAAAATAATATAATTATTTTATTTTCTTAAACTATTACGTATATATAATTAATATCTTATATTAAAATATCGTACATATAATTTTTATGTTCATTACTAACTATAATCTGTTTAATAAATGAGTTTTTAGCCTATCTATCTATCTATCTATATATCTATCTATCTATCTGTCTGTCTGTCTATCTATCTATAATAAAGAAAAAACAATATAAGACGTGACACAATCGTAAGACTCATCATACTAACTTTCTCATTTCTCTCGTTTATTAACACTAATATTAAATACTAATAATATTACTCATACCATTTATAAATTAAAAAATATATAACTTAATTAATTGAAAATCTATTTTTTCTAAATTAAAAACACACTTTTTAAAATAAAAAATGAACTTTTTTGAAAAATTCTTTTACTTAAAACAAAATATTTAAAAACAATAATTTTTAAAATAAAAGTTTAAGAAAAATATATTATTGTTTATTTACTTAAAGTAGCTATTGATACTTAATTATAATCATATTTTATTTTCAAGTATGGTTTTATAATTCATAAGTTTTTTTACTAATTATTTAATAATTTATTTATTCAACTCGTGTAATACACGGGATATTAACCTAGTCACCATATAAAAATGAGATCCAAAATTCTTTTGTTTATTTGTATCTATATTAAAATATAAATTAAAGAAATCCTTAAATAATATTTGTCTCCTAAGAATTATTCTAGTCCCTTTGAAAATATAATCTTTTTAGAGTAAAGATTCATTTTTTTTCTTGATTTTTGAACTAAAGTTACTTTTTTCTAAAGATCATCTCAATTATTATAGATCGACAGAATGAATGAGTTTCGACTAGGTGAAGGAGTAGATAACACAGGTGTTACTACCAAATTTCTCACCTGTAATTGTTCAATAAATCTACTAGCAAACATCAAGTCTAGACTCTACGGCCTTCACATTCATCCCGTGGTTTTATCTATGTCGTTCGACGATATCCCTTTTGCAACCTCAATGGTAAGCGGTTTCTTCAACCATCACTCAAACCATGACATTTTTAGCGTTAACCGCGACAAGCTAAATTTTGTTTTGGCAGGAAAAACAAGCACTCTATGCATCAAGTAATGGGCCAACTTCTTTCTTGTTATACTTGGGGACGACAAATAGGCCAATGTATGGTGCAGGAAGAAGTATGCAAGACACTCTTGACTCCGGAAAGGGGTTGTCTTTGGTCGTTCATGTGAAACTTAGGTCGAGATTTTATGTCATTGGGAGGTTTATTCGTCTTAGATATCATCATCATGCCGAGTGCGTTTTAATCCTCCATAGACCATATGATAAACAACATAAAACCGTAGTTTATGATCATCTATGTAATTTGTTATGATTCGAAGTGTTTATGATTTCATGTGAAAAGAACATCTAAAACAAAAGGATTGTAAGTTTGAAAGAATATTTTTAATCAACCATATAAAGAATCTGGTTTTAAAATCAAAAAAATATGATATTTAATTATGAATGTTTGTAAAAGTATATATGAAATTCTCTTATTGTTTTTAACTGATAGCTATATGCTATGTGAATCCAGTCTCTTAGTAGATAGTTGATATATCTGTTCTAGGGTATATATTGGATTCAACAACAGTGGTTGCTTTTTAATTGTAGTGGTTGCTTTTTAATTGTATATTTTGATAGTAAAATGATGTATTCAACAACCAAATAGTTGTAGGTATAAATCATACAAAGTGCATGATTGGTGATTTTAAAAGTAAAGTAGGTAGAGTAAAAAGTGTGTTAGCGGAAAAGCAAAACCAAGTATAAGTAACTACGTATCTATTAATAGTTTCTCAATTGAATTTCAAACTTTAATTTATGTGCTTTCTTACACTTTTAAAACTTAATAACTATCGGTTGGATCAATCGATAATTCAAGCTTTTAGTTAAACTAGCGAAACTAGATCTAACTAGTATTCAATTAACTAGCGAAACTACATCTAATTAGTATTCATGAATGGCTAAATGAACGTAAATATAAGACTCAAGTTATTGGATAATATTGAATCTCTACAATATATTTGATTATCTTCTGTGAACAACTACAAAAGTTACAAACCGTGATGAGACTTCAACATAAGTTCATGTATTACATGATAGAAAAAATTTAACATATTAAAATCATTAGGATTTATTAATATTGTGCATGTTAAATGTCTTTAGCCCATTAATGAAATAATAAGAATTAAAGAAATAAACAATAACAAAGACTGAAAATTAAGAATTATTAAGTTATATTTAAATGAAAAATATAATTAAAATCTTATAACTTAGTATGTTTTAGTAATTTCTTAGTATAAGAAAGCCTATATTTTGGATATATAATAATTTAGTATAGTTTATGATAGGCTACAATTTCCAAAGATAATACAAATTAAGAAATTAACTAGAATCTTCCAAAGTCTTCAGCCTCCTTTCACATCAAACGTGCTTCTAATAGCAAGAACACGATGAACACAAATGTAAAAATAAATCTGAGTTCATTTCAACAGGCAGGCACTTGTTTGTGTACAAAGAATATGAGCATGAAAGAGTTACATATTGTTATGTACCTGGGCGGCGTAGAGGTGCACAGAAGAACCGGTTAACCGACCCGACCTGGAGCCGACCCGGTTTGAAACCGGTACTAGGCCGAACCGGTTGTAACCCGGAAAAAACCGGCGGTTTGCGTGTTTGGGATATTTTGGGCCAGACCGGTTTAAGATATTTTGGGCCAAACCGGTTTGGAACCAGTTTTGATCCAACCCGGTTCAGGACCGGTCCAAACGAACCGGTTTGGAACCGGTTCCGACCGTTAGAAAACTTTTTTTTCCAAACGGTAATATAGCCGTTGGAGCCTTTTTTTTACCGTTTTTTCAACTTTTTTTTGACCATTTTGCCCTTATATGATAGTATAAATAGGTCGTCGGTGTAACGGTTTAGTCACAACACTTAAAAGCTCAAAAACGTGCTTAAAACGTAAAGACGCTCTCTCACTTTTTACTTTCTACTCTCTTGAATGTAATATAGCTTCTGAAGCATCTGTTCCAACTGGTAGATCCTCAAGTGCCGCTACCGTTGTAAGAATTCTACCAACAACGAGAAATCAAGAGATTTGGTGCAACTACAACTTATGTGAAATGTCGAATGGTCAAAATAAAGCTCGATGCAAGGCTTGTGATTCGTTTTTCAAGTCGGATAACTCGACTTTGAGAAACCATATGAAAAGATGGTGCAAGGCTTTGAAAAGGACACCGAGTCAAGGCCAAACATCAATCGGAAACGATGGTGGTATATGGAACTTCAGCGTAGATATGGTTCGGGATAGAATGACAAAGTTTGTAATTCATGAAGGATTACCGTTCGACCACTTCGACAACCCTCGGTTAACAAGATTGAATCTAGAAAATTTTCAACCGCGCTACACTCACGTAAGTCGTACAACTCTTAGACGTGATTGTTTAAAACTTTGGAAACAAGCAAAAGATATTTTTAATAGTGTTTTGTGATAAAAACTAATAGAAAAAAATATGTTAATTATAGAAAAATGTTACACGATACGATTCCATTTGTTTAGGACCAAATTGGGATGTCCCAACTAGATGTAATTCAACTTGAAAAATATTTAATAGTGTTTTGCAATAAAAAGAAACACTTCATATTTTTTATGACGGTCTTGTGATACAGGGTCGGGTTGTTCCGTTTCCGTTAGAGGGTTGGAATGTATTCAAGAAATAACTCAATTTTTAAAGGTTTTTAAAAACACAACTACAAAATTGTCAGGGATTTATTATCTCATAAGTTTTCTAACACTTAATCAAGTGTATTTAATGACACATAAATTAAGTAATTTGAAGAAAGAAATGACATGTTTTTAGCAATGGTGGCGCCGACAAATTTTTTTTTTTAAATATTCCACCGAACTACCACTCGTTTTTACGTGTTTCGCCGCACTATACCCGTGCTTAAATGTTTCGAGGGTGGAAACTTTAATTGATGAGATAACTTATGATTTAGATTTACATGAACACGGTCCATTTTTTGCGGTTAATGCAAAACAATAATTTAATGAGTATCTTGAAATTTTGTTTAATGTCTATCTTAAAAAATATGGTATAACATCAAACATCCACCGGTTATCGACCGTAATGGAATCGAGTTCGTCGAGCTCAAGTAGAGAACTGATGCTTAATTTATATAATACTTTGATAAATGAAAATAGTAAACGACAAAGGGGTAACACCTCAAGTAGCGAGCTCGGGAGGTATATCAGAACCGATTTTTTATCAACTATGTCTAACCGAGGTATTTCTATCATTTGATATTCTGACATGGTGGAAAGGAAAGGAATCATAATTTCCAATCCTAGCCGCTATGACCCGTGATTTATTAACCGTCCAAGCTTCCATGGTAGCTTCGGAGTCTGCATTTTTTGTTAGTGGCAAGGTTTTATCGATAAGAATAACAAGGTTAACTCTAACAGCGGTAAAGATGTGTATTTGTTTAAAAGACCACTTAGATGAGCCCGAACAAAGACAAGATAAATCAAACCTTGAACAAGAAATACTAATTGAAGAAGAAATACACGAATAAGAAGTACAAACCGGAAGATCGTCACCGCTTTCCGACGAAGAACCCACTTATGATTTATCTCAACGCATCGGCACACAAACCGACGAAGACGATTAAATTAAAAAAAACTTGTATTCGCAACATGTATCTTTTGTTTTGTTTAGTTTATTTTTAATGTTTATTTTTAATGTTTATTTTTAATGTAATTTTAAGTGTTTAGTTTTTCGCAACGATTTTTAATGTATTCGCAAATATATAAGTGATTAGTTTTAAGTTTATTTTTAATATAATTTAAAAAAAAACACCACTCAATAAAAATATATTTGTAGTTGTTTCAATTAATCTACTTTAATTAAATTGTATAATTTAAATACTATTTATTAAAATTAAAAAAAATCTGTTTTTTAAAACCGGGTTTTGGACCTGACCCGGTTTGAAACCGAGCCGGACTGGTTCCAACAGGTTGGGTTTTTCCACCCAAAACTGGTTCCGGACCCGACCCGGTTCTTGGTCAAAACCGGTCTGGACTTCTTTGACCTGAAACCGGTCCGGTTCGAACCTTAACTGGTTTCGAAAAAAAAAACGATTTGAGCACCACTACCTGGGCAGCCACCAAAGGAGCCCAAGCTGGAGTTGTATGAGCCCGAGGAACCTAGGTTTGGAGCCCAGGAAGTTAAAGGAATGTTTGAGGCCTTCGCAATGTTTAGTTTGATACTTTGATTTGGTATTTGTTTGTTTCAATTGTGTGCTCAAAATAAGGAAACCATGGGGATGCCCACCTTCATTTTCCCAAGTTGTTACGATCTAGATTTTGAATTATTCTTCTAGTTTCCTTTATAAGGGAGCCTTTGAGTCTTATTAAGTTTAGGTAGAAAATTTACCCCTAGCTTCTTTCTACTTTTCCTCTCAACCTCTTTTCTATATTCTCAATCTATTGTAGCAAAGCTAATCGATCCACAACACAAATACAACAAATTAAATTTCTATTTATAGCGACTAACAAATTTCTAAGACACCTGACTAAGCCCACAATTTGTCAACTCTCTCACTCTCAAAGTTAACTCACAACTAAACAATTTATTTACATGATAGTCAACAAATTCGCAGTCAATCAAGTACTAGTTCGTAGTCGTTAAAATATATTGTTCGTATCAAGAAGCATGTGCACTTAATTTGTTGTCCGTCAGCGAAACCAAAAACTTTTTCTTCTTTTATCAATAATTTTTTTATTATTTATATCTAACAACCCAAACGTCATAATTTTTGCATCAGTCAAGGATCCCAAAATAATAATAAAAAACATTTTAAATAAAAAACACAATAAAAATACAATATCATCAATAATAAGAAAATATATTTTGTTGTTGTTCCCAACAACTTTTTATGTTTTAAAACTAACTCATCACATCATTGTTTGCAAAGAACTACTATTTATATGGTAAATACAATAAACGGTTACGCAAATTAATCTTGCTATACAAGGTATGCTTTATCTTGAGCTTTTTAATTAATAAACGGTAATGGAAAATGCGAATCACTTAATATTTTGGGGTTTTAATTCTAGTATTGTATAATCTACACCACTAACAAAACAATATTTATTTATCTTTTAACCTGCAAAAAACTTATTTAAATTTTGTAAGTGCCTATGGCAATAGAGTGATAACTGTTTTTTATCTTTCAAAAACAATGACGTCGATCGTAAAAAAGATTGGTGTAACTCGAAATGCATGTATTATTCATTTAGCTTGAAACCAGAAAAAGAATTATTTCAGTTCACCCATCTTTCCTATTAATAATATTGTTTGTTTACAATTGAATGTATACTATTCGTAGCCTGTGTAGCCAAATAGTGGGGATGTTCAAAAATATCCGAATACGAATCAGAATCCAAAATATCCAAAAATCCGAAATCCGGATATCCGAAATTCGGATATCCGAAATTTCGGATATTCGGATTTCTGATTTTCGTATATTTTGGATTCTGTTTCGGATTCGGATATTTTTCCGAAATCCGGATATCCGAAATTCGGATATCCGAAATTTAATTAATATATAATATTTTTAAATTTTTATAAAAATATTTTAAATATTTCGTATATTTCGGATATCTAAAATATCCAAAAATTCTCAAATATATATATATATATTATATGAGAATTTTCGGATATTTCAGAATCCGAAATATTCAAAATATTTTTATAAAAATCTAAAAATATTATATATTAATTAAATATTTTAGATATTTTTAGATATTTCGGAAATTTTAATAAAAATTTTGGATATCCGAAATAACTTTAATAAAAATTATTTTATTTTTATTAAATTTATTAAATAATACAAACTTCTTTTTTAATTCGGATATCCAAACGGACATCTGAATTCGAATCCGAAATTTCGGATAATCCAAAATTTCGGATACGGATAGTGAAATCTACTATCCGTAATTTTCGGATATCTGAAATTCAGTTATCCGAATTTGAACACTCCAGCCTATGAATGTGCAATGGATATTTGGCCCATCATATTCGTAATTCAACCCATGTGAATTCAAAAAGCCCACTTAAATATAGTGCCCTAAAAAGAGCCTAAAACATGAAACTTGAATTTCACCGGTTCCACCGAATGCTCCTATCTGTCGGCAAAGATCGTGTGAGACTAGTATCAGTGTACGGATACCAATCTTGTCAGTAGTTACCATTTAATCCACTTGATGAATAAATAAATGCTCATCATATATCTATAAAGACCAACCTAATGTTTTTAGAACAAAGTATTTTATTAAAACAAATAAGCCATTAGCAAAATGCTAGAACCAAAGTACAACGATATCATTTTCCTCACGTCAAAAAATTCAAAAACTGAAAATTACACCAAGTTTAACAAGCTAAGTCTCCAAACTTCCCTCTATTTTTTAGCCACATTAAAGAAACATATCTAATTTCGTCTACCACCACGGAAACTGAAATAAGATTGGAGTTGAAAACTAAACCATTGCGAGCCTTCCAAATACTCCACATTGTAGCCATGTATATTGTTAATATCGCCTTCTTCATATTGCCATTACCATCGGTCAGGTTAGCAACGGACAACAAATCTCTAATATTATTACTATTAGGGAATTCCTGGCTACATCATCAAGACATTGTGGCCCATATATTGGCAACAAAAGGGCATGATATAATCATATGCTCAACCGACTCATTAGCGTCAAACACATTGAGCACTCAATACCCAGTAGTAGGACTCCCCTTTCTGCCAAAGCCACATTTGAAGGAATCCTATTTAACCTTGCTTTCCACACAAAACTCGTCACTTTTATTGGCGTCCACTTAACCCAAATTAAAGGTTAAGATCCGGAGGCACTCTATTTAATTCCAATATATGTCTAAGATTGCTAACTGAGAATTCTCCCGAACCGTCCCCAAACCACAACCATTTGTCTGGGCCGTTACCGGTGTTACTTTCCTTTAGCATACCTAAAAGCTCTATAAATTGATACAGGATTGATTACGGTTGGTTTTTCTCTCAACTCACTATGAATCAACACTCAGCAAGCAGTCTTATGAAGAGTTGATCACAATATAACAAGTAACA